>JAVQJF010020924.1:0-57140 GCA_036023855.1 Gadopsis marmoratus
AATATAAATAGCCTGCTGAGAAACCGGATTGACAGATGAGTAAAATGTCCAGTCACAGAAGTCAGGTACGCTGGACAGAAAAATAAAATCCAGATCCAGACTTCACCACCACTATGTAGTTAGTGGTCCTCTCTGCAGACCTCCTGGGGGCCCATTGTGGTCCCTGTGGTCACTGAGCTCCACAGTCCACAGCCGAGCTCCTGCTCCGTTTTTCCTGCAGAGCCACGAAGCTGAAGTTTGTTCCCCCTTTAGTTCAAAGAACCAGTGGGACCTGCCATAAAGCTGGGAAGTAAAACCAGCAGACTCCTCTGTTGTATCCCCATTTGCTTTCTAAGGTCCAACAGGACAGGGTGCCACATGCTCCCCTGAACAGTTGTTGTAGAGTGTTCATGACATCGACAGGACTGACTGTGTCTCCAAAACTTCCCTCGGTCTCCTTGGCTTCAGTACTTACATGAGATCCGGTCTGTGCTTGTGGATGAGGGCGCAGAAAGCCAGGCCGTCCCGGAATGACGTGGTCATGTTGGTGACGGACACATCCCGGTAGCCGTCGCACCGGACCCGGCACCACTGCTGCAGCGCCTTCACAGCCGACATCCCGACCGGGACTCAGCCGGTCCGTGTGTGAGCGCCGCGGCGCCGCTGTGGGCTCCCCGGAGCCCCGCGGAGCTCCCTCCTCTTCCTCCTCCTCCTCCTCCCTCCCGCAACAACACGCCTCACAAAGTTTCCACGGCGGCCGGGAGACGCTGGACGGATCCGGGAAGCGCGACAGGCAGCAGGACTGCCGAGGGAATCACCTTCCCACCGCCGAGTTAGTGGAACTAAAGCGGACGCGACACCTGTGGAAAGGTCGGCCGTGACGCGCCGCGGGCGGAGCTGAGAGTTCAGACGAGTCCAAGTTGTTTAGGAAATGTTTGACTATGAATCCGCAACGTCATTTTCTTCAACATTATTCATGTAAATATATTTATTTACATTTGCCTGCTACATTATAATTAATGCTGCCCCAGAGAACAGCCAATAATCCTGTTGGAAACGCTTTTATTAAATTTCCTCTTTTGGCACATTTAAGGTGTTAAATATAAAGAATACCACAGTCGGCTGCCTTTATATATATATATATATATATATATATATATAAAAAAAATACCACCACGGGTAATTTGAGATTTATTACGCCATGTAAACTCCTCCTTTAAAAAAAAAAAAAAAAAAAAACACTCACCAATACCCAGGAACAAAACCGAGAGAAAGTAGTTACCACACGTAGGCCTACGTTTTATATGCATATTTGCTGAGCTATTATAGGAAAATGTAGTTATTTACTTAAGGATGATCATGTGGAGTTATTTTTGCAAATGGTGGATAAAGTGTGAAACCAGTTACCCAGGTGTGGCTGTGTCAGTCAGCCTGCCCAGTCCTGTCCTGGGTGTGTTAAAGCAGGCAGGAGTTCACCAAGTTACCTGATACCTGCACACATGTTCTGCTCATAATGCAGCAGAGTTCTACTGATTCAGACTGAACCTGTGGGCTTTGTGTCGCCACCCTCTGCACGGCCGTGTGACGTTTGTTCCTGTTTATTTGTTAGCAGAATAATATACAGATTTCAATTAAATTAGGTCAAAGAGGAAGGAATAAAATAAGTTATAGCCCTAGTTACTGGTGCCGATAGCGCCACCATGTGGCCATTTATGCCACAAATGTCTTGTCAATTATATGGACATCTCCAATTCCCACTAACATCATTTTCCACAATGTTTTGCAAAACAAGTGTTTCCACCATTCCTCCTTCAAATCTGATCACATTTCCACCAAATGTGATGCATATTTCAAAATCCCCTAAAAGGCCTTTCATATCGTTTTCCTATGATTTTGAAATGTACACTTGTCAAAAGATCATCATTTCACTCAGTCGGATGTTGCTCGTCTGCCAGATGCTAAGGGTTTGGCCCGAACACTCGAATGGACACCACGTGCTCCGTCAATAGTGAATTAAAACTCCAGACCATCAGGGGAATCTGCCAGTGGAAATGTACGGGACTTTCAAACCGGACTTGGATTCTGTAATAAGTAGACAGCGATAAAGAGTTTTTGTTTGCAAAGCAGACTGTGTAAGTATGATGTCACCTAAAGCAGAAAGAGGAGAGAGCAATATGAAAGGAAAAGTAAGACATGATAATGTGATGACAGGGAATATATTGGGCTGGCTGTGTCATGGAGCAGAAGACCTCACCACACACCGAGCTGGAATGACTGCAGCTGTCGAGGCCAAATACAGACAAATAAGTCAGTGTCTTAACAACCAGCAGAATACATGAAAAATACTTATTAAAAGGATTATTGCAAGATTCTGCTATAATGGAAGGTGCAAACACCTTTTCTTTTTATTAGTATTTCCCTTTTGGAAATTGGGCTAAGCGAAGTGCACACACACACAATTTTCACTCATTAAAAAACTCCGGGGATGATCCATGCATGTCATTTCTTCACTGAATCATTACCAAAATCTAACCCTCATCACAAACCTACGCTCAAGTCTTAAATGAGGCTCAAAGAAGTGAGGACTCACCAAAAATGACTTCACAAAACTGGTGGGCACACGCTCACACAGTGTTTATTTCAGGTTAGTTAGTTAGTGGTCTCACCAACTCATGTTAAAAAAAAAAAAAAACAACCCAGGCAGAAAAAAGTAAAACTCAAACAATGAAGCTGCTTGTAGCTTTTTAATGAACCCCAAAACTCTCTGTGAAAGTGAAAAATGACGTTACACATTGTTGTGACAATATGGATGTTGTGAATGAAAAAAACATATTTCATTTTACAGCAATATGTAACATAATTGATTTGCTTGTTTTGTGAAGCTTTCCGTACGAAATAAGCTACGTAAATATGACTCAACTTAACAAACCGGGCAACCTCAGACAGCCCAGACTGAAACAGTACCTGGCAACAATGGGCTTTTCTCACAAATGTGTAAACCCCGACACCAAGTCATCTATTGCCTTTATGCATCTGTTTAAATCCATCCCAAATATGCATTAGGAGGATGGTTATTCAGATCAAACACGTACAGAACGCCCCCAAAAGTGTGAATTCCTCTACTTTGCCCCTCTCTCCACATGCCGAGCATACAAAACAGCCCCCACGCACAAATACTTAAGCCTCCCAAATCCAGACAGGAAATGCCCTCGTCAGTAGAGCAGAATGCTTTTGACAGACCCCCGCTGCTTGCTCTCTCTCAGCGCTCTACTTCCCCTCTGCTGAACGATATATGTGCCCTCCACAAACTGCCATCTGGAAACAGTTAGCCTGTGAACGTTTGCACAGAGCCAATAAAAACATGTCTATCGCGGGTCCATCAGTAGTGGAGGATAATTCTACCTTGCTATCATGAGGGAAATATGGGACTGTGTGTTTGGTGTGTGTGTGTGTATTCGCGCGTGTTTGTATGCGTGTGTGTTGGGGAGAATCAAACAATCAAATACTTGTTTGGGGTCCTGACTCATGGGAGCCAGTCCATTTCTTTCCCTTTCACTTTACAGCTTTGCTTTCTGGTGAGCTTCTATGGAGAGCAGCGCACACTCGAAAATGCATTTAATTTGCTCAGTCCTCAGATGACCCCGCGTGCAGACATCCTGAGAGTCCACTTATCTACATCAACACGGGGTTTAAAATGGTGGAGGCTAAAAACAGACAGGAGGAGGCTGCAGGGGGATGGAGAAGCAGATTAAAGGGAAACGGAGAGAAGACGGTAGAGGAAGAAGAAGAGGTGATGAAAAAGAACAGTTCTGCTGCAAAGACAACAGGGGGAAGATGGGTGACATTTTCAGAATATAGAGAATATATAAACTATTGGATGTGTTTATTAATTTGAGCCAGCACACACCCAGATTTCAACCTTGTTAACGGCTCCAAGAGTTAACTGTAGTAAAACAGATAAGGGAAACATTAACCACTACAAAAGGTTACAGTTCACTCTAGAACAATATGTATTAAAAGATAAGACGGCCATATTTCAGTTCTACAGCAAAACGGTCTTTAATCTCATACTTGGCTCTTGGTTTCAGAGCATTTTAGGCCTGTTGTGGATTAAATACCTTGTTCAAGGATGCTTTATACAGACTTTCAGAGAAAAGGAAGATCATTTGTGATTCACATTTCATTCCAAATTTTCTACTTTGGAGTTTAAACCTGAAAAAAACAAACAATGCAATTAAGACAAAATCTGACATCACATTTTTGCAGCCTTTGGGGAAACAACAGAATCTGTTATGAGGAATGATACCAACAACCATCACAGCATTGAGAAATTGTGTCCTCTAGTGGCTCACATGCTTCAGCATCGAAAGGTTCAAAATGTTCACAGCTTGGCTCAAAAGCATATATATTTTAATGGAAAAACAAGAAAATGTGAACTTTCTTTGCCTTGAATCCTTGAGGTGACGATTCACTGGGGTCAAGACATCAGTTTGGTAATCACCTAATTTCCTTTTTCTTTACCTCCTGCTTCCCCAAAAGATGTTGGTCATAAAACAGAAATAAGATCCAGCACAACTCCAGTAATTTTCATGTTGTTCATATAATTAAATTCAACTACACAAAAAAATTTAAACACAAGAATTAATCAGAAAATGCAGCAAATATTTAGTCACAATATCAGTTACCTCAAACACAAATGACAATAAAATATACTCTGTATCGTTTGTCTTTACATGCTTAAAAATATTTGGGGGTTTCGCGTAGTTTGGGTTACAGCACACATGCACTGGCGGTCTCTTGAACAAATTATTCTAAAGCTGCTTTAAAAAGGTGCAAGCTTTTCACAGTTGTGGTTCTGTGAGAACCACAGTCAGATCAGATTCTCACAGCATCAAGGTCAAATTTAAGCAGAATAAACTCTGCGGATCTTGAAAGGTTCCCTCAATCAGCTCAAGAAGAAGAAACGTGTCTGGCCCATCAGAGGTGTCAGGAAAACAGCTCTGAGAAAATTCACAGTAAAATGATTGCAGAACACTTGCGGCTGGTCTAGTATACTGTACTTATGCAGTTAAAGTTATCAACGTGCGTAGCAGCACTATGGTCATCAGCATACAATATAAAGCTGAACAAAGGATCTTCTGGAACAAATCCAGAGATGCCCCGAAACACACAAACAGGAATCATAAGGCACCTGTATCTACCTCGACAATACCACAGTAATAATTAGTGCAAAAATAGGCTGTAAACAGCATTCAAGCACATACAGTATTTTACATCATGAACGTATATTCAGACGCTCACTTCTTGTAGGAAGATAGGTCATCCTCTCCTTCACTTATTGCACATAATCTTTCTAGTGATGAGAATTTAAATAATGCAGATTTGAGCCAGGAACTGAACTGAAGACGAAAACAAAAAAAAAGCTAAATCAGCTAAAAGTGATCAAACACAGATATTTAAAGCAGTGTCCAGACTACTGTAGGTCAGTGATTGTGTCCAGCGGTTTCAGAAGCCTTCATGTGCGCTTCTGCACGCAGAAAGCATTTTAAACTTCGCACTATAAATATGATTAACACAAACTCAACCTCACTCACTCCAGAGTTTATCTGTTCATCGTTTCTGACAGATGGGCAGTTTGTTGCGCCTCTGTACTCCAGAAAATCAGACTATTAGAAAATTAAACTACAGTGCCCACTCTCAGCTTTAAATTTGAAGGTTTTTGCAACCACATCAGACGAACAGTTTGGAATTGCAGCACTTTGTTACACAGAGTTCCCTGCAATAAAAAAGGTCTACGAGTCCAACACTGTTCACCCAATACAAATCCTTTAACCTCAGTTATTGTTCCCTTTAACCTCCCGTGCTCTGGAGTACAGAGCCAAAACACTAGGAAACATCCCTGTCCTGATGCGTACAACAGACCGACTGTGTGCCAGCTTGTGACTTTAATAGCTAACAGTAAACAAAAGCAATGATTACAAACACTGATTCATTACATCCAGCTGACGGTGAAGTTCTGACTGAGGTTTAGACCAAGATCTGCAACTGTTAACACCTGCAGAGAGAACGAAAAAAGACATAATTTCAGCATGAAGAATATCTTCATTTTGATAAAACATGCTAACCTTACAACTACACAACTCATGTACTGCAGAAAAGGTGTCAAGATACCTTTTTTCAGAAATAATTATTGTACGTTTTACTCCACTACATTTATTTTACAGTTTTAGCTACGTTTCGGATTATGATTTTACATTAAAAACATTTGATCAGATCATACAATAAGCTGCACTGATTTAACTACCAAAAAACTATATAAAAGCAGTTAGAACCAACATTTTAGTATTGCTTACATGTTAACAATAATGATACAATAATATAATACTGACATTCTGCACTATGACTACTTATACTTTTCATACTTTAAGTACCAATCCTTCTGCATTTTAACTTACGGACAAACTGGAATGCAGGAATAACTCTAATTCTAATCTTTTTTAATAAATACAGTCTGGTATTGCTACTTTTGGTTAGATGTTAATACTTCTTCAATAATTAAAACAATTGGTAACAATTCTTTAACGTGAAATAAACAATGGTACAGCTAAACAATGGCAGTTTGGGACAAAAGTGATTCCCTCCAGGAAGTGAAACTAACAATTTTGGCTTACGTTTAATTAGATGGGGGGTTTTCTGCATGTCTCTTGTCGAGCACGTGATCTATCACCAAGGACGTTTACCACTTTATTTTAGTGGCTAAATCCACCAATGCCATCAACATTAAGCCCAAGTGACTCAGCGTGAACATGAAACACACCAATAATATTTATAATTATAATTTTGTTCACCCCTGACCTCACCTGGTTGGGCGTGTAGGTGAACGCTGCGTCTTGCGAGTTCACCAGCACTCTGCTCGGCTTCTGCTTCACGCCGTAGAAGGAGGCTGTCTCCACGGTGATGTATGTGGCCTCCACGTTGCTATGGAGAACCTGTGAGGTCATCACGTTCTACAAAATAGACATATGGTTGGGTGTAAGTTATATCGCAACACTTATGTGAATGAAAATTGCTCAAAAACTGGACCTTAAAGCTGCACTCGTCAATACTTTTATATTAAAAATTTGTCAAATGACTGTGTAAATGTGAAAGGGGTCGCTCATGATAAACTCACATAGAACTATCACCCGACTCTATAGTTCCCTTCAGTTCTATGGAGCATTCTAGCATCTCTCAGCTCATTCTTTTGGTTTTTACGTCACACAGCTTTACCATTTTGGTTCACTCTCGCTTGTAAACCCCATTTTAAGCTGCAGCAGACAGATGTTTTCAGTGAAAAAGCTCTGATAAACTCACTGTACGCTACCTGCTCAACATCAAACTGCAGACAGACAAAGTTAGCAATTACCTAGCAAACATAGTTCAGCACTTAGCAGCTAAATCGCCATATATTTCCTTCAGGAGATGGTGGAGACCAAAAACAGAGCTAAAAGCTGATTTAATACTAATGCTGCGTGTCTGCTGGATGGATAAAGTAGGCAAGTGTTCGCTGCTAACCTTTGCTGAAACTACTACTAGAAGATGATAAAATGTCTGTTTTGTATAGAGCTTGTTCTGCTGACCCCTAAGTGGCCAACAATAAATAACATAATACTGGTTTAAATTCCTGCCCTGTCTCGTGTGTCACTTCTCTTACTGCTGTTGGTGAAATACAGATAATGTGATCGTTACAAAATTATTTGTGGTAAGCCAACGCTGCTAGAAAGATGAAAGATTTTCAATTGTTTCAACATCAACAGCAAATGTCAGAACTTAAAAGCTTCTCTCTAATCAGAACGCACACAATCTAATTACATTAACAGAAGGCGACTCCACTGTAGAGAAGGATGAGGCCTCAGTAGACCAAGATGCATTGCTGCTACAAGATATGTTGTGTCTTTTCTTGCCATCTACACACACAACCTCAAGCTGAATCACAAGTTCAGGCACAGTTTGTGGAGGTTTTCAGCAGGCCATCTGAGAAATGTGGGTAATCACAAGCAGACACAGCTGGCTGGAATGAGCCAGTGGCAGATAGTATGGATTTTTTCTCCCCTTTTAAAAAGGCAAAACTAGTTGAGTGGGAGCACCTGAGCGACACTGAAGATGATGTAGGAGTACTGGCTGTTCTCGTAGGTGTCGATACTCTCTCCGTCATCCCAGAACAGATCTCCACTGGCTGAACCATCATCTGAGAGAGCCGAGATCAGATGGAGAGGCTGACCGCTGCTTACCCACAGGGTCAGGTTGGGCGTCTACACACGTACATGGAGAGAGAGAAAGAAACAAATGTGACATTCCAAAACTACTTTTTGTGGGGCATATGTCCACAACAATGTCAGATGTGACAAATATTCAGCTATCCCAAGAAACTTTGTGTGCGATTGGTTTTTAGGCGTTAAAAGGGCCAGTTCACCCAACTCACTCAATGGCATTTTTAATTTTTGCGAAACTGAAGGAAAAATACTTAGCGACAAATTTCCCTTTCGCCTCCACTGTTGAAAAGGCAACAGAAGTTTTAGATGCAGACATCGCAAACTTCAGCATGACACCAAAAGTACAGTATATGCATGCATTGCAAAGTACTACTATTGGTATGTGAAAAAAAGGTGTTTGTAATCGTTTATTTGGGGAAATTTACCCTTTAACTGAAGACCTCAAATACACCCTCTGCTTTACTAGCACTCTTTTCAAGTCAAGGCGACTACAGACTGTGCACAATCTTACAAGCTCATTCCATGTCACACTGAAAACCTCTGCTTTATATCAACAATCCCCCTGTGCGTTTTCTGAGATCGTCAGTATTGTGACGCAGGCTGTCTTTATTCGATGAAGCTGTAAATCATCCGTCGTCATCGTGGATTTGTGTCATAGTGAGATCTAGGACCACCATTTTGGATCGACAACCAACGCAGCTGTGGCTCAGGAGGTAGAGTGGGTCGTCCATTAATCCCAGGATTGGCGGTTTGATCCACAGATCCTCCTGTCATATTGTCCTTGGGCAAGACACTGAACCATAAGTTGCCCTCCTTCACCATCTGTGTGTGAATGTGTGTGTGAATGGGTGAATGAGACCAATCTGTACAGCGTTTTGGGAACTGTCAAGGTTGAAAAGCGCTGTATAAGTGTCCATTTACCAGTGATTTCACCACATTTCTCTCATATTTGGCAACTTTTGTCTGGGGAAACCCAAAACTGTATAGGGCAAAAGGGGCCTATGCGTGAGAAAAAAAAATGTAAATTGAACCAAGAACTCTATATACCTGTGTTGGTATAACAGAGCCCTCACGCAAATGCAGGTTGATCTTATCTAGAGGCGCATGGAGTCGAAGTTCTTCCCCCTTACTGTGCACAAGGTCACCCTGAAAAGTACAGCACCACAAGTGGTCAAATACTGTTAGTAATCTGTTTACACCATTTTGTTCCCGACTCCTACAACACTGTATACTCCATATTGTGCGTACTAGGCTGAATGTTGATAGTGGGCGAGCAAGTCTTACCGTGTAGTAGTCATACCACAGACCCTCTGGGAAGTAACCATCCACATAGTCGACTCCGGGATCCAATACTGGTGTCACCAATAAACTCTTCCCCCACAGGAACTGCTTGTCGATCCCATAGGTTCTTACATCTTTTGGGAACCTTTTCAGTAATAACAGGAAACACACGGTAAGGCAAAAATCGTCCCAGTACAGCCACAACAACAAATCAAATTAGTTCAAGAGAAATTAAATAGCATGACTTACTCAAACAGTATTGGCCGTGCAACAGTGTGTCCGTGCACATGTGCGTGATGGAAGAGAGTGTAGAGGACAGGGAAAAGGGAGTAACGCAGCAGCAGAGCCTGCTTCATGGCTGTACGAGCCAGAGGGCTGAAAGCTGTTGGGTCTTGAGGCTGTAAATTAAACAAATCAAACAGCTAAAGACAAAGAGAATCTACATAAAGGAGTGAATGACAAATGACAAAAATCTAAATATGTTCAGAATAAACAAAATCAGAAGTTGTGGTACTTGAATTTGTACAATTATTTTACAGCTCCTGGGTATTGTGACGCAACCCATTGTAAGCTTTGTGGTGAAGTTGGAGCAGTGATGTTAAGATCGTACCTTCATGTCGATGGAATTGTGGTTGCGTGTGAAGGGATAGAAAGCTCCCAGCTGTGTCCAGCGAACACAGAGTTCCTCCTGCGGCTCCTCACTGAAGCCACAGATATCTGCTCCCACCAGCGGGATGCCCAGAAGGTTAAAGGTCAACATACCTGAAGGAGACAAGTCAGATTAAGGAACATCAGGAGGACACGGAGAGGAGAAACCTGAAATGGATCAACATTAAGAGACACTAAAATGACAACAAGTGGAGGATCTGAGAAAGAGAACCATTCTTAAATTATTAATTGGGCAATTTCTTTCACCATTCTAGGAAATCTAAAAATTGGGTGTTACTGGTCCTACTCATACTGTAGTTCACAGAAAGGTTACAAAGTATACAGTGAAACAAACTGCCACATGAAACCATAATGCAGATCTTTAGAATTGCACAACGCTCAAATTAGCAGTTATACAACATAAATGTGTCATAAAACCCTCTTCCCTGCCCATTGACAGAGGCGATACGATGTTGGGTATATCTTTTCTACACCGCCAAACTTCTGTTTTGTCTAGACATTCATGAAAAGCTGACAAAGTTGAATATTAAAACATAGCTGGCAATAATTTATTCTCCTGGAAAACGTGTAATGTGTGTGTCTAAATGATCTAACCTGCTATAGAGGTGTACATGTCCTTCCACAGGCTCCTGTTGTCTCCCAGCCAGTGACCAGAGTACATGCCCTGACTGGGGAAGGTGGAGCGAGAGATGACAAACGGTCTCTTTACCACGATTCGCTTCAGAGCGCTGGACAAGAAGAAAGACAGGTAGGAGATTTCAGGAAAGGACACAACTTGTTCATGTAGCATAAAGGTCTTTCTGTGTTTTATCTTTGTTGTGTGTGTTATAGCTCTTGACCTTGCGGATGCCTTAGCTTCCATAAGTCCATAGAGGCTGTGCATGTTGTAGTGTATGGACTGCTTTTGCTGCGCAGTGGCACACACAGTTTTGGCTCTCAGCGTACCTCCTAGTATACCTAAAAAGGAAAAGACACAATTTTACATTTTGACAATCATATATTCTATTTATGTTATGCTTGTTGTGTGATCTGTGCTTGAGATCCATGTCTCCCACCGGGCGTGTAAGGAGGATTTTCAAGATTGTTTGATGGACAGCCATTCGTAGACCCGTCCAGGAAATTTGACGGCTCGTTCATGTCCTAAAAAGGAACGAGGCAGAGATCGGTGAGAAGATGTCATGAAATGCAGAAAGCCAGGATAATAACAATAGAAGTCAGTTATTAAGTCAGTTAACAGCATCTCCCATTTCCATACTTACAATCCATAATCCATCAAACGGCACCTTCTCGTGGAACCGCTGAAGGTTTTCGTACCACCAGTCATGTGTCACATCATTAGAGAAGTCAGGATATGCTGTCAGACCAGGCCATACCTGGAGGACGAGATGGAGAATTGTGTTTTTAATATAGCCTCAACTTAATAAAGAAGTTTGCATTGCCCAGGGGCCACTTTTGCAAAATGACAAGAGGCCAGGGGCCAGTTAATAAACAAACATTATAAATATATAAATGAGATAACTTTGTTATGATATAGCGCTAAATAAAACTGAATTGAATTAAATATTTATCAGATATCTCGCAGTGCTACCAGATGGGAACCCTGCACTGAAGGTAGCATGTTCTGACTTGTGACGGCGCCCGATATGCAGCATTTGTCATCTGGTGACAGTGGTTTGGTATGAGGTGGCGAACTAAAAACTAATTCAACTGGCCATTATTCACTGAACTGCCTGTTTTCATTGTCAACCTTTCGACATTTGCTGCCCTCACTCATCTTTGCCAAGAGGCAAATCCAGTCGCAGCAGCCCCATGCAGCCAGGAGGGAGAAGTTTGCCCTCGGGTTTTTCTGCCAGGCAGACAGCGCTGAAGGCAAACTTCTGACGTGCCGTGCAGGTCAGGTGTACATGAACTTGTCGCAGAAATTAAGTGTCACCACTTGACCAGCACAGATCGCTGTGCCAAGGGACATTATTGAATATGTACTAATTGATAAACAAAAAATTCCCAGTGTGAATCAATTTATTTTGATTGCGAATTAGTCGAGTGTCATTGGTATAGCGTCTCACCTTCCCGATAAGAGTTTTTCCATCAGCGTCTTTAATAAAAACGTCTCTCCTCAGCCCTTCATCGTACGGCCAGTATGAGCCCTCAGGCTGTGTGCTGCTGATAGCTGGGTCCTACACAGTTGAGACAATTGTCACGCAATTGCACCAAAGTCAGACACAATATACTGTGGTCAAAAAAATTAAAGGAACACTTTTTAAGCAGAGTATAGCATCAAGGCAATTAAACTTCTGGGATATTGATCAGGTCAGTTAAGTAGCAGAGGGGGTTGTTAATCAGTTTCAGCTGCTTTGGTGTTAATGAAATTAACAACAGGTGAACTAGAGGGGCAACAATGAGATGACCCCCAAAACAGGAGTGGTTTTACAAGTGGAGGCCACTGACATTTTTTCCCCCTCCTCATTTTTTCTAATGGTTTTATCTAGTTTTGCATTTGGCTCGGGTCAGTGTCACTACTGGTTGCATGAGGCGACACCTGGACCCTACAGAGGCTGCAAGGGAACATCAAACGATGTGGCATCCTTTTGTTCCTAACACATTAACCAGTCCATATCAGTATAGATATCCAGCATGATTTTTTTTTTCCCCATTGAGATCTGATGTTTTCAAAATGTTCCTTTAATTTTTTTGAGCAGTGTATAAAAGCAAATGCAAACTCCTGTGTACCAGGATCATGACGTAGCGCTGGTCATGAGCGTGCAGGTCCTTGACGAGATCAGGCAGCGTGGCGAACTTTGTCGAGTCAAAAGTGAAGTCCATGGATTTGTCCATATAGTCAATATCATTCCACTGGACGTCCTGTGAACAAATCAAAACACGAAAAATGTATTTTCACAAAAGTACGCAAAAAAAAAAATGTATTTTGTCGGAAACACAAACAATCTGGGTCTGCTGGGTCAACTTTACCTGTGGTATCCTATTATTCCTCATGCTCTTGACAACCTCCCAGGTAGAATTGCTAGTGTTGTAACCCCAGCGACAGAGATGGTAGCCTAAAGCCCAGTAGATGGGCATCGCTGGGTAGCCTGTGGAAAAGCGGAGTGCGAATAAGGTAGAAGGAAATCATCAGCAACAAATGCAGGAATTGGGGGGAACAAACTATGGGGTGAGCAGAATTGCAGACATTGGAAAGAGCCATATAGAACAATGACCAACCTACACAGCCGTGGTCTGGCTGTGCAGAGATTCTTCACTCACATATTACTAAAAACATGACATCGCAAATCTGAAGTTTTCGCGCTTCAGCAATCTGAAGCTGCTCATATTCATCTACCCTGTGATATGTCGGTTTATGGTCATTTTATTCATTCAGGTAATCTGAGGTAAAGTTGATCGGATGGATCATTTCTATGATTAACAGTTGCTACTGTTCAACAGGAGTAGCTCAGAGTGACTGAAATGTGGAACAACCTCTTTAACTGAGCAAATGCAAATCTACAATAATTGTATAGTGTGTAAAACTGGAATATGTTACAGTCATGCAGTAACTGCACTCAAACTCCTACTGACCTATGACATCCACGTACTGTTCAATCACTGAACCAGGATCAGGACCAAGGAAAACGTAAAAGTCAAGGATTCCACCAATAGTACGCCAGGTGAGGGCCGGGGCGGGCTGGAGGACCACATCTAATGAAAGAGAAAGAAATACTGATGAAACATTTGTTTGAGATATGCACGTCTATTAAGCTAGAGAGCACAGGAATAAAGAACGTACATCGGATAAAATAAGTAAGTAAGAATAGGATGTATAGTTGCGTAATTGTTTTAAAATAAGCAGCTGATCTATCGCTGCTCCCGATCAACGTTTCTCATTTGTGGAGCAACAGATGGACAAAGATCTGAATTGTAACATTAAAGGCTAATTTTCAACATTCCTTTTGATGATGGCAAAGTGAAACCAGTGAAATTAAACTCTGAATCAGTTTGCAAACCAATTCAACCATTAATTTATAAAAGCTCAGTATCTTTGTTGACCTCTGAATGACTTCTTTATACAACACTGGAAAGTTGATATTTACTGACGCTACAGTCATGCTTCTGGGACACTGCAGAAACTGCCATTTGGAACGTCCGTGTTTATAAAATTGCTTAATCTTGTCATACAAAACAGTTTTGAGACTAGAAGGATCTTTTCCCAACTCTGCAGTTCTCCAATCCAAACACCAATTATTGCACGTAGTGAAACCTGAAGCGGAAGTATCAGGGCGAGCAGCAGACTGACCCATTGCATTGCTGTTCAGCATGAAGAAGCCGTGTGCATTCCCTCCGTCCTCCATTGCCAGGTAAAATGGATGGGCTCCATACAGGTTTGTCTGCTCCTACATTGTAGAGAGGAACACAAGGATATTAGAAATCATTTTCATCTTATATGTACAAAGATGAACCCGCAATCCTAATTAGCAAAGTCGTGGATGTTATTTATATTGCCCTTTTTCACAGAAGACAGTCTGACACATCACAGTAGGAAAAGCACAGAATTAACAATGGCGCGTTGCATTAAGTGTCCCAGAATGTTATTCCAGTGAGCCAGCACACAAAATACTAGGACCTCCCATGAGTGGAATGCAGGCAGCCAGTGTTTGTCCCACTATGAAATGTCTAAATGTATGCAATGTATGTATGTATGAAAAAGGTCTAATGTACATACTGGCTCACTGTTACTGGGACACTGGGAACAGAGCTTTCATTAATGTTATTTGTAGCACCTGTGCTAAAAGTCCAATGTCTGCTGAGACAAAGGACAGTAGAAAGTTCATATCTGTGTCTGCAGTTAAGATGCAACTATAAACAGAACAATGGAAAAGAAAAAAAATCAGGAATTTCCATACCATAGGGGGCACATCTCTGGCCCACATGGTGAGTGTGTTCCAGTGGACGTCATGCAGAAAGGTGGAGCGGTGCTCGCCCAGGCCATAAATGAACTGGCTCTGCAGGGCGGTGGAGAACTGCAAAAACTGATCCGCATAGAAGAGAGGAGCCACTGTGGTGTTCAGACTAACAGGAAACCGTTGAAAGGGGACACGGAGTTATATTGTTAATTATTATATTATAACAGAGTGGGTCATTGTCACAATGCAACTGAAGAGAGTTTCTAGTATCCAATACATATTTAATTGTGGCTATATATGGAGTCATAGATCAGGGAATGTATAAGACAATAAATGGAGATATATAGAGAAACAATAAAATAATATATGAATGTGGATAAATAAAGACAAATAGTTATTTTTCCTTTATAATTATTTTTACATGCTAAAAAGCAGGATTCATGTGTGCATGAATTGATTATTCAGCATGGACAGGAAGGCCCTCCCAAAGCCAGTTGATTGACAGCTTGGCTCCTCCTCTTCAAGGAAAAGCAAGAGGAAACATAATTATTTGTCTTTATATTTCCACATGTATGGTCTTCTTTTCCAGATCTTTTTCTTTTTTCAATGGCACTCCTATGACTCCATAAGCATAACTCTTTCTTTCCCTCACCTAATGTCGCCTATAAAAGACACACTTACAGCACTGCTCCTGTAGTGCGCCTCTTCACAATGAGACCAAATGGCTGCTTTGAAAGCTCTAAGATGTAGTCTGGACTTCCTGCCTTCTCGGTGGTCGCGGGAACAGAGATCGGAACCTCAAACCGTGAATTAGAAGGGTCGGTTATCTAGATTGAGAAGTATGAGAAACAGTTAGTAGTTAATTTACAGACCAGAACATTTACAGCAGTATGTAATCAAGACTAAAATCAACTGACCTAGAAAGTTTATGATGGTAGCTTTACACCCGTCTAATTTAATCATTGTTGTTTCAGTTGCTGGCCTATGAAACCTTAGTACACAGGGAAACCACTTTGAATGTGAAATGTGTTCATGAACTCCTGTGAAATTTGGCGAGCAGCGGTGTAGGTCTGTGTTTGTATGATAATGGTTTACCATTTCTTTATACAATTAACTGGTAATGATGAGTCTTCAGTCAAATAATATCATACTGCATGTAAAAGCCCACTGACAGGTGTTTCACTTATTTTGATTAGACCTCTGTTCTGAACTGTGTGGGTGTGCACAGACCTTGCTTCATCTGCCTTTTCCATGGAAGACATTTTGACACGTCACAGTAGGAAATAAATATTAAAATGAATGATGGCTGAATTCCATTTAGCTGCTTCAGTTTCAGGGTCCTGGTATCGTGCATGCTGCCTCACTCTGACAGTCACGTCTTACTTGGACACTTAATGTTATTAGTGTGAATGCGCAGCATCATTTTGCCATCAGTTTGTAGATAAATATGTCTAGTTTCATGACATCTGGCCATTTCAATCATAGGACATATAGTTTCTGCTGTGTGAGCCTTAATTGATCAGAAACTCCAGCGACTTCTCCCATAAGAACCCATTCAAAATTGAAGAAGAAAACCTCTACTTTTCTCTTTCCTCTCAAAATGTCTAACTTGCCTTCAAATCCACATTTTTAACACTACGGACGCTGCCAATATTTTTATCTTTCCAGCGGTACCCTTGCTGTGGAGATTGGACTCACGGTTCTTGATGTACAGGCATTTGGTTGGGTGGAAGAGTTTGGCTGAATGTCTGTATTCCAGCTGCAGTCTCCCCCTCAGTGGCAGATAATTAAGCTCAGTCACAGTAACGCACACAGAGGCTGTGGCTCAGCAGGTAGAGCTGCTGACCTCTAACCCAGGGGGTTGGGGGTTCGAATCCAGCTCTTCCCACAAACATTTCACTTATTAAACATACTAATTATACCATTTGAAACTTTTACAAGTCTCATCTACTCAAACCACAACACATTCTTCTTGCAATATGACTTTTGTTCAACTTTTAAAACACATTCATCCCTTTACATCCTTCATGCGGCTCCCACTTCAACACATTCATATTCCTACAAAACTACAGCTACATAAATATTCCACATCATTCATACTTTCAGGATTATTCAACATTTCAAGCCAGAGATTCCTGTTTAGGTCGACCTTTCAACAAACATTAAAACATTAACCTCCACAGCTGCCTGAACTGCAGAAATGTCAAACGAATTGTTTCACCTAAACAAGGTAAGAGCTGAAATACACAATGTTACAGAAACAGTTTTAATTAATAACAATTAATTAAAATATTTATCAAAACAAGCATCAACATTTTGATGTTTGTTGTTTTTAGTATGTTGTGTTTTTGATGTTTTTAGTTTTTGACCTTGTTGACCTTGTTGTTTTTACACACACCTTCTTCACACACCGGAGTGAAGTACCTCTGAACCTTGTACCACCGTTTTCTTGATTACAACCTGTGACTGAGTCACAAACCTGCTCCTACCTTGTTGCTTCCGTCGGGATTCGAACCAACGTTTCCCACGTTGCCGGATCTCCAACTGGAGACTTTACCTCTTAACCATCTTCAGCGCTGATCGACACAAACAGAAATGAAGATCGGAGAGTTCAGCTCTGTCACCTGCAGAGGACATTTACACTGACGACTGAGCTCAGATTTCTCCAATATTAGCTTCTTCTTCCTCTGCTCCTTCTGGCCTGCAGAAGTATAATTTGTGCAGGCAACAATTTATACTTTAAATATCTTCTTCAACAAATCAATATTAAGCTTTTTGCAACTTTTTAGTGCCCTTAGGAATGAAGCACCTTCAAATCATCTTCCTCCTCATAACGTCTTCATGCTTTCAGCTACAGAAACCATTCAAATTATCAAAATGTTCAGCTCTTTGAGGACATTTATGCTTATATTCAGCTATTTTCTATATTATTCAACATTCAAGTCAGCTATCCAGTTAAGCGTCAACCTTTAAGTTTTAGTTCTTTTTAACAATTTACTTAAAATATTCTGCTTTCTTCAACAATTAATTACAATATCACAGTTTAGCTTTCAGCTTATTTGTATTTCAGCTCTTAGCTTCTTCTCCCAGGTGAAGCTTTTACATTTCAGCTTTTAATTCTGGCAATTCACTTCACATTTCTGCATTTCAGATTTGTGCATTTTCTGCAGTTTTTTGCACAGCGGTCCAGTTTAGCGCAAGCTTTTCAAAAAATATTAAAACCTTCCACGTCATTCATACATTTTCAGGATTATTCAACATTTCAAGCAGCTATCCAGTTTAGCGACAGCCTTTCAGCATTCACACGCATTTTCTTCAGGAAATGCAATTTTTCTAGTTAGTAACACCTTTCCTACTAATTTACCCCAGGAAGCACTTTGTCATGACTTTGACACAGTCAGCACAGGTGAACAGCTGCAAGGGATGCTTTTGTTCACCATGATGTGCAGAATTCAGGCTATAAAACCATAAACAAATCACTAAACATGACTGACTCATCTCTAATATGCCTTCAATGAGAATTGTCTCATCGAAGGCATGCGAGTAGCCCACTCACTCACCCTGACATGTAGCCGTGTGTCTGTCTCATGACGTATCTCCACCTCTAGAGTGAGGATGTCTGCTGGGTAGTAGGTCTTCACCTCCCTTACGAGCGTACCTTTCTGTCCCAGGGTTGTGTCATTTATTGACACAAGCGAGTAGGAAGGGAAATCCAGGGGATAGAAACACCAAGGGATACCATTTCTCCCTGATGGACGGGCAGCAGAGGAGAAGGGAGAGGATGCAGGGATAAAGCAACAGTTCCTTGCCTCACACAACTCTCGGGTCACAACCACCCCTCTTTCAGGGTAGCAATCAAATCTCCATGCCTCGGGGATTAAACTGCAGGCCTCACGGCGGGAAGCAGCCGCAGTGTCGTTTACTCCTGTTTTTACGTCAGAGTCTGGTGTTTGTGTACGGAACGGTGGCGGACGTCTATGCGGCTCTTGGTTGGATGGCTTGTGCAGCCAGAACATGGTCCCCAGTAGCCAGCCTCCACACAGGAGCAGCAGCAGGCAGCCAATCACCAGGAGGCCTGTGGTGACTGAGCATGACGGCCTCCGTGGAAGCAAAGAGGCTTCCTCTGGCTCCGGCACCTTAAAACACAACAAGGAAATCAAATAAGCAACACACTCAATGAAGAGGAACTAGACCAATCCCTTTACACTGTAAAAAAAATAAGTAAATAAATGCTGTGCCTTTGCAGTACAGGCTATCAAAGCTATAACGAGAGTTCATTTTATTTAACCAGGAAATCCTCAGATTAAAAATCTATTTATCTAGAGTGTCCAAAAAAAAAATCTAAAGTGGCACCTTGGAAAGACCCTAAGAGCCGCCTTAAACCGTAACAGAACTAGACTAGACTAGAAGACGATTGTTTTCATTGTCACTTAATCAATTATTATTTTCTTGATTAATCAAGTAATTTTTTGGTCTTTAAATTGTAAGGAAATAGTGGAAAATTGCATAATTTTGTCTTCAAATGTCTTGTTTTGTACAAACAGTCCAAAACCTGAAAACACTTACTTCGCTAAAATGATTATCAACGAACAAAATAGTTGCAGATAGCCAACCAATCGACCATTAATTTCAGCTCTTAAAAAGATCAAATACTATCAAACAATACAATAATGAGACTAACACGACTAGATTCTATGACGTCCCAAAACATTGGCAACCTGAAGAAAGAGCACGACGTTTCTACAGCACTGAGTTAAATTCACAGAAAGAGACCAATCCTCTGCACTAACAGAAAACTGACTGCAGAAGGTTCAAGCCAGAGGAGGCATCATATACATAAACATGTTGACTTACTGGAACTTCTTCATGGACAGAACGAGGGTCTTCAGACAGAACGGTACTGGAAAACTGAACATCTTCAGGGTTCAGCCGCTTGTATGAGGCCATCCTGATAGTGTGCGTTTGTCAAAGTGAGTGGCTGAACACTTGAGAGAGACAGAGAGACAGAGAGACACCAGATCAAAGTTCAGCACGATGGCAAATCTCAGTCCTGGCTGTTTGGGGTCGGTGGGAGAAGTATGCATACGAACCAGTGAAAATGGTTTCATTTTGACACTATAACAGAGGAAATACGTAACAGATAGCAGAAGATGTGCATGAGACAAGAGTTATGTGGACTATAATGGCAACTGTCATTTTAAAAGAGGGATTAAAGAAGGGCATTTCTTTAAGGACATTAAAGCCAACACGCACACAACTCTACACATTTAAGGACACATTTATCACACTTACACTTGTCAACTCAAGTAATGATCGTAACTGGACAATAGTCATTCTGCATCTTTAAACGCAGCACGTTCAGTTTTCATCTCGAGGTCACACATACTTTTGAATACAACATAACCTTGACTTAGTGTTCTCAAACACACTCTAGTAACACCTCACAGTACAATCATCGAAGGCTGAGCGGTTGCGAGCGCCAGTACTGCGCACATTCCGTCCAGAGAACATTATATTGTAGCTAGCTGTAGCTAGCTGTAGCTAGCCCCGCACAGAAAAATCACGTGAGTGTCAAAGTTCGCCGACGAGACGTTTGACCACTGAGTTAACTGCAGGTTTGAGGACTGGCTGTCTAACGCCCGGAATATTATGATTATAAGAAAACCAATAGCGAGTCGCCCAAGACGCACAGAGCGGCGGGCCTAGCGTTACTGTAGCGATGCAACATTTTTTAGCGTTAGCTAACTTTAACAGCGGTACAACTTTAGCTAATGTAAGCTAAAGGCTTGCCGACGATGGCGCGGCATTGCTTACCTATATATCCTTTGAATTTTACAGACGCAAAAAATGCAGCATACAGGGCAACTTTCCCTTTATGTAGATGTTATGTTAGCTAAGTAATTCGCAACGTTGATAGTCTCATGCGTCTGTTTATCTTCATGCCACGTTCAATGTACCTCGTTATCTCGACCACTTCCGCTTGAAGAGCCTTCCGACTATCTCTTATGTGTGAGCTGACTACCTTTAAATGGTAAAATGAAAATAACATAACCAGTAGTATAAAATAGAATAACTGTACAAAATATAAGTCCATTCAAAGCAAATCAAATTCTTTTATATGTACAATATTATGTGGCCTAAATCCAAATGCTGTTTTTACATTAAAAGGTTCTTCGAAATATGGCTCTCGCAACATTTTTATATCTTTTTGGCAAAACGTAACATTTACCTTCTGCTGTTCCCACAGTATGTTTTTGTAGTCCTCTTCCACACACCTTTGCGCAGGTTCAGGCAATCGCACTGTAAGCGCGATGGGTGTCAAAAATATGCAGGGTTTCATGCGAACCAGAGCCAAGTGAATCCATTTCACAAGTGACTTCTTCTCTGGAAAAACACTGCCTCACCTTGAAGGAAAAATAACACCAGCTTGTTCCAAATCATTTGTCATGCATGGCCAGGCAAAATTCAGGCAAGACTGGTTTCAACTGATAAACGAGAAAATCACTTCAGTTAGAAAACTACTTAAAATATAGTGTTTGGTTCAATATTAATGCTAGCGCCATCTTAATTTTTAAGTTATTTCCAGCATCTACAGCTGTTAACGTTTAATAATGTAAAAGATATTTTACATCTTTCTTAAATATTGATGACATTTTGGCCATATATTAATACATTTGGCAACTCCTGCAGACAGAAATCTCCAAGCAAAATGGACTTTAGTACTTTTACTTTTATTGTTCCATATACCATGTCCCATACAATTAGACAATTAGGCAGCACTGGGCAAAATGTACCATCTACATGGCTCCAAATTATTGCCTTTTGTATCGCAGCCTTAGAGGATGACTCCTTTATTCACAATGGTTACTTGGCCTTTAAGAGTTGTCTAAACCAGGTGATCCAGATTCATGTTTTGGTTGTTAAAAATAAATAAAGATAAATAATAAAGGTAAAGATTAATCAACACGAAGGCAAAAATGGTTTTGGCAAAAACAACTGGTGAATATCACAATTCCACTGCTTCATTTACTGGCTAAATGTTTTCTGACATTTCAGCAGCCAATACCCAAAGAATGAATCACAGGTTCACCTGATTGCTAGACTGCTCATTGGCCATCATAACATCTGATACAAAAACAATTACTCTTCAATCCAATTTCCACATACACAATTAGTTTGAATGACAAGTACTGGCATGGAACGTGTGAAATCACAGACCTTAAATGAGTCAGTTGTACTCCCACTTGTAGTAAATAGTTGTTTGGCCATTTTGTCTGAAATTGTGTTAGTTGTTGAACATCACCCAGCATGTGTGTTTATTCATTTTTCTGCATTGTTATGATGGGAGTTAAATATATTAGCTTCAATACTTTGTGAACCACCACATAAAGATTTAATGATGATCTATTCAGAGGTAGTCCCTTACTTTACCCTCTGTCAGTTCATGTTTTACTGCCTACAACCTTTAATTCTACTACTGGTACATATATCTATGGCTTACATAAATACAATATCAGTCATTTTTGTCTGTTATACACATATTAATTGGAGAGTTATCATCACTCTGTGACAAATCGTCGTTGTTTACACTGAATGCAGACTCAGTCTGAACCTGCTCGTGTTTCCGTCTGTGGAGGCGCAGGCTTTGTGAGCGGCTGAATCCTCTCCCGCAGATGTCGCAGCCGTATGGCCTCTCTCCCGTGTGAAGCCTAAAATGGTTCTTGAGGCTTGAAGCTCGTGTGAAACTCTTGTCACACTCGGAACAGTCAAACTTCTCCCCAAAGTGGATTTTCTCATGTTCCCTCAAGCGGCCGGACTGGTTGAAGCTCCTGTCGCACACAGAGCAGTGGTAGGGCCTCTCTCCTGTGTGCGTGAGCCGGTGTCTGTTCATGGCCCCCGAGTGGGCGAAGCTCTTCCCACAGTCTGGGCAGGAGAACGGCTTCTCTCCTGTGTGGACTTTCTGGTGACCTTTCAGTTGACCTTTCTGGGTGAACTGCTTTCCACACAGAGTGCATTTGTAAGGTTTCTCTCCCGAGTGAATGCGCATGTGAATCTGAAGCGCAGACATTTTGTGACAGTCTCTTCCGCAGAGCCCACAGCAATAGGAGCTCTTAGTCAGATTGTCGTTAAACTCTTCCTGCACTAGTGAGGCTGGAGGACTGTCTTTTTCGCTGTCGGGGTCCTCTCCAGACTCTGGAAATGCAAATGACAAGTTGAAACATGCCATTTTGCAACACTGAAGACAAAAAAAAAAAACAACCTGATATTAACCTTTCATGCTTGTTAAGACACTGCTCACTGTGGAATCCAACTTGATATGAGATTGAAATGACATAAAAACAAAAAGGTTCAGATGACCAACCTTCAACTTATTCGTGTAAGCATTATCGTCCAGTGAACGTAGGTTTAGCTCGTGCAATAAAAGATGCACCACATGTCTCACCCCACTATGAACACTTGTCTGCATATAAAGATGAACGACGCATCTTCACTTCCTACCACTGTACAAAAATGAAGCCAAAATATCCCGGATAGGGGTGCCGCCATCTTATGTTGGTGACGTCATTTGGAGCCAGAGTCTGGACAGTAGTGATAAACAGTGGAGTCGCGGTTTTAGCCACAACATGTAAAATATTATTCCAATAATATATAAAAAGCTTGTAATTATATTTTATTGACACCAGAGAAAAAAATGGAAACCCTTTGAAACCTACTCATTTTCAATGGAACTAGCTCCCTTGTCCATTTCCCAAGCAAAGACAACACGTCAGAGTGATCTGCTCCTGTACGGTACAGCATTTTGCTTACTGTTAACAAGTTCCTCTTCTTCCTCCTTTACTGTAATCCTAATTTCTGTGTTGCTTTCCTGCTGCTGCTCTTCAGTTTCCTCAGGCATGGTGCAATCCTCACTATCAGACACCTGGTCAGGAGCTTCTTCTACTGGGGACAACATGGGGGGGAAAACAACCCATAAATAGCAAATCATCACATTTATGCTCCTTTTAATACAATAAAGTGTGGAATCGCATGTTTATGTACCACACAAAGGTTCCTCTTCTTCCTCCTCCTTCACTATAACATTCATATCTGGACTGGAAGCAACATCTTCCAGTCGTTCTTCTGCTCTTGTCAGGTTGTTTTCACACTGAGTTGCTTTGTCACAGGTAAGCTCCTCTGAGGAATGGGGCTCAGCTGCACTTGGCAAACTCTGACTGTCAGACATCTATAAAAACGTTTAAGAACAAAGAAGCAACATTGGCATTAAGAAGTTGTAAAGAACATGTATATGTATAAATGCAGAAGGAAAAAAGAAAAAAACAAAGTGTGTTGTCACTACCTCAGAGCTGATGTTGCTGGCCAGGTCTTGCTGGGATGATTCACCATCCGCAGCTTGAACTGAGTCTGATGTGACACCTGTAACTGATTCGTTCTTGTTCTGTGTACACGACCTTTTGTGGTTTCTGAGAGTTCCTGCCAGCGAGAAGTGTCTCCCACAGTCCATGCAGGTGTAGGGCTTTTCCCCTGTGTGAATCCGGGTGTGCCTCCGGAGCTCTCCTGGAGCTACAAAAGACCTGTCGCACTGTGTGCAGCTGTACGGTTTTTCTCCCGTGTGAGTCCGCATGTGTGTCGTCAGAGTCCACTGCTGTGCAAATGTCTTCCCACAGTCGGAGCAGTGGTAGGGCGTAATGCCAGTATGGAGACGCTCGTGTCTCACGAGTGTACCCGACAAGGCAAACCTTTTGTCACAGAAAGAGCACTGGTAAGGCCTCTCTCCGGTGTGAGTCCTCTGATGATCTCTGAGCTCGGCTGCCGAGTTACAGCTCTTGTCACAGTCCGAACACGGAAACTTCTTCCTCGTGAAGCCTGCAACAACCTCAGAGTGCATCGCCTCTAAGTGAGTTTTCAGATGCCAGTGTCGTGAAAAGCTCTTCAGACAGATGGAGCAGTGATACGGCCTCTCGCCTGTGTGTGTCCGCCGGTGCAACCTGAGCTCACCCTGACTTGCAAATCTTTTCTCACAGAATGTGCATGGGAATGGCTTTTCCCCAGTATGGACCCTTTCATGGATCATGAGCAGCCCCTTTTCTGGAAATCGCTTCTCACACATCGAGCAGGGGAAAGGCCTCTCTCCTGAGTGAGTACGTAGGTGGCGCTGAAGTTTAGAGGCGTACGGGAAGTCTTTCCCACACACAGAGCAGCTGTGAAGAGACAGCGGTTTTTCATTCTCGCTTTGATCAAAACTCTTAGGGGGAGGCTCTGCAGGTACAATGCCAGGGACAACACTCTCTCCTGCGTGAATAGAAAGATGAGAAAGTATTAATTATAGTTTCAGAATCAATTTGGGAGAGAAGGTGGGATCACTGCATCTCTAGTCTGCATGCGAGCTACCTTCATAGCTAGATAGATATATATGTACTTTATTGATCCCGTGAGGAAAATTGTTTGTTACAGAAGTACAATCATCCACATCCTAACCTAAGACACACCTGTCAACCTTTGCTGGGAATGCATAAAGGATGTTTATGCTGACTTTGTAAAGTGATTTTATATAATAAATACAGCACTACAGAAGTGGCTCGGAGTAAGGTGAAGTACCAAAACAAGTTCATTTACAATTTAGAAAATCTAACCATTCCTGTCAAACGTTTGGCAAGTAGTGCGTCGAGTAACTGCAAGTATTCTTTCATCCATGATTAACATTAGACCTCCACAGTAGTTACTACCTCTGAAGTACAATTAGCATGCCGTATTTGTTTGTGAGTCAACTGATATTGGAGAGATTAAGATGTTCCAAACATCAAACATTGATTTTTTTCCCCCACCATCTTAGATCTAACATTACCATGTTTGGTTGACATGTGTTGTTGCCAAACTTACAAGCTGCTGTATTACAGTCATTGCTAACATAACTGTAGGTATTTAAAACTAGGTCCTGTGTTTATTACTCAATTACTAATCATATTTACAAGTCAGAGGACTGAATCCAGATGTTTATTCTATAGCAAGTTTTGAGCCTGTATTTTGTTGTACAGCATTGTACTGGAAGATATTTTTAATGGCAATGTCATTTACAGAGCACCTCAACAAGCCTTTATTACCACAACGGTTATATTGTATTGCATTACAATGTACAGGGGGCTCTGTTTTTCCTGTGACTCGGCGTATACGTTGGTGTTGCAATTTATTTACTCACCGAGATCTGAGAAATCCACTTCTTCTCCATCGGAGTTGATCAGGCCTCCAATTTCTTGCTGGTCTTCGTCAGCGATGATCACAGCGGGTCCAAAGTCCTCTGGGTTTTCAGAGCCCATCTCTCAAATATAAAACCTTGTGGAGGTGAACAACCAAGAGTCAGACAGACATTCAAATAACAACTCATAGCATATGACTGAATATATAGAGCCAAACGCATCACAGCTGTGGAAGACAACTGAGAAACGCCCGCTGTTGCTGACTCAGGCAAATCTGACAGCCAAAAAAAACCCAAACAATTTAACTTTGGTTTATTGTTTTATAGTCTTATCAGGATTCTTTCAATCATTTGTAACATGGTGACATGTTTACACTTCACTATGAGCAACACAATACATGTGATCCATATATTTTAGCCCAGGTGTTATTGTTCTCCTAACTAATCACAACACCAAAACAATGCCCAAGGATTAATTCAGCGCCTGTCTTTTTTTATTCCATTCTGGTTCAGCTTCAGATTTTCAGCCTCCAGCACCGGAGCTCACTTGCGTCACCCTCTACGGGGGTGATGGGGGTCAGCTACACAACAGTGCCTCCACCCTGGAAGACATCCATTGTCCTGCTCAAGGACACTTTGTTGTGATGGGGGCTTGGACCTGGCTGGGCCTGATGGGACAATCTGCCTCAGGAGGGAGTTGCAGTTGTAAAATGTTGTTGCTTAACGAATAAAAAAAAAAGAAGGTATTGAGGTGCCACATCACTGTTTATGGAACTGCTGTGGTGAATACTGTCACGACGACCCACTGTCCCTTCAAGTGGTCTGAATGTGGAGGGAAGCACCGGAGGAAACCTCCAATCGCGCATCTGCGTCAAGTAGCCCAGTTAGCCGAGTAGCATTAGCTCGGTGGGACTCGAGCTTTGATGGATCAAAGCTACCACTCGGCTAACCCTTTTGAGGTACCACATTAATTGTAATTAGGCAGCAACGTAATTGACTTAACCTGTTGGCGTCCAGAGGCGCCACAGTAGCCACTGCACACGCACCCTGCAGCACAGACACCCGTGTTTGACCTCTCATTCGTGACACGGCGGTGACCAGCGCTCCGGTCAACGACCTCCTCGGGAGGGAAACATGTTCTTAGCCAGCTAGCCACATTTTCTTATGCTGGCAATTAGCTAACGACTAGCCACCCCCCCCCCCCCAAGCTACGGCCGCTAATCGGCGATAACGAGCAACAGTTCCGACGCAGTCACCGTGGAGTTCAACGTGAAGCCAACGCGTTACCCCCCCGCTGCAAATGTTAACACTCGCTAACTTAGCTAGCTAGCGTTCAACAACAGACAATGGGCATTTTGACCAACCTCAGCATAGAATGTTTCCCTCAGGTAAAAAAAAAAAGTAGTCCCTCGACAGAAGTTTACTGAGGCAGCCTGGCAACGTCTCTACTTGTCTCTCACATTCACGCTCAACGCATTCAAACAATGTGCCAAATGAATGTCAACTAACTGAACGAGTTAAGTTAAATAGCCGCTTGGAGCTGATGGCAACCTTCCTAGCCTCAGCGGCTATCCACTTACTGTGGTGTCGGAACTTCCGGTTGCCTTTTAAATTCACAATAAAAGCGCCGTTGGCGTCGCTTCTTAAATCCTGGCCTCGGTTTCCGCAGCTTTTTGCAAACACGCAGACATGCCACAGCGTGCACACATTCAAACTACTCAGCAAGCACCCATTCTTAGAAATATACATCTAAACAGGAATAACATGTATAATACTCAGGCCAGCTATAATTCAGCTCAGTAATAAAATAACTATAACTAGTGTGTGTTTACATGTTGCTATTAAAGGTACCTGAACGCGCTGCAGTTGGGAGTAAAAGTCAACCCTCTGTCGGGGAAAAGCAAACTGACGACAACATATTCTTCAGGTAAAAAAAGAAGCAAGAACGTTCCAAACCTTTGATTTTTTTTGAGGATCCATTAAGGGGATGCCTCGGGAATAAAAAAGAATGTGTTACTCTGCTTAGGACTTCAGGTTGCATATGGATGGATAATGTTCAGACTAAACGATTGTTTCCCGAGGAGGCACACATGATCGGGAAAATACCTTAATCAACATGATGAAAAAGACAACATGGAAGTTCATGTTCTTGATAATGTTATTTCAATAGAGCTCCTCTTAGCTGCTACTGTGGTATTCCCACCATGTCACGTGAAACAGTTAGAGAACCATAATTTGGATACAAAAAGAAATTCCCGACAATGATAGACGTACACTATTGTCCTGCTTGCCATAATACGTTTTGTTTTTTTCGCTAAGTTCTTCTGCCAAGAATGCAGTAAAAGCTTTTGCCTTTGTAATACACCAACTGATACTGTGATCTGTGGAGTCAAAATACTGGTTAAAATCAACTCTGGTTAAAGGTCAGGTTTAGGCAAATCACAAATAAAATAGAAACACACATTTCTAAGGTAGAAAATAATACATTTGACAATGATTCATTATATCATAATTTATTTAGTTAAATACTTTAGTCCAATAGAGGGCACATGGTAATGGAGCCGACTGTACACCATATACTACATGTGATTACTATCATATTGCCTGGTCAATTACTTCAGTCATTTAAAAGATATTTATTTCACAAAGTGACAGATGGGCAAACCGTGATACATTTACTTTCCTTCATAGCTCCTCAGACTGTTGTGAATTCTCATCAGACATTATTGATTATTTACCACTATCAGCTGTTGTTTTGGTCTCCCCAACGGTTTTGTTGGAGGTTTTGGCTTTTTGTCGTGAATCTTCAGATGTGCTCGATAACCTTGAGAGTAATAGAAGCACTTGCCACATTTCCCACAAGTATACGGTTTCTCTCCACTGTGAACTCGCAGATGAACTTTGAGGTCACATGCTTTGGAGTAACTTTTACCACAGATTGAGCAGAGGTGAGGCCGCTCTCCGGTGTGAGTCTTGAGGTGCACGTTGAGGTGGGACGACTGTGAAAACGCCCTCCCACACCGATCACAGTGGAAATTCTTCTCTCCGGTGTGTGTCAACCCATGTTTTTTAAGCGAATCTGCAGTGATGCAACTCTTTCCGCACTCTGAACAGAGGAAAGGTGAATCTCCTGAGTGAGCGCGCTTATGTATTTTGAAATAATATTCGTTTTTGAATGTCTTGCCACAGTCAGGACACGCGTAAGGCTTTTTGTGCCTCTGGCGGTGTTCCTCCAGCTGTTGTTTCTGAGGGAAGTCCATGCCACACTCTGCACAGACATGAGCTGTTACAGGAGGCTCTTTAGAGGGACTCTTCTCTTGAACTAATGTCCAATTTGGCAACTCTCCTGTCAGAAAAACAAAGACGTGTGGTTATTCTTTAGACAGTTCTGCACTGTTGGTCACACAGACATTAAAATTTCACTGCAAAATCAGTTTATATCAATGGAATCACTACAACCAGAGAAATAATAATCAAGAGTATAAAATGCTTGCTCATGAGAAATAAGTCAATGGTACAAATGTGTGTTTGGAATTCAATGTATGAACATAATATTTCCCTTTAGAGAATGAGGTAACTAGCTTGCTAACAGTCAGTTAGCATGTCTGCTAGCTCAAAAGCCATTTTCTCCCTTCAACAACCCTTTGGAGAACAGCTCTAATTCTTTTATTTTTGAGCACAAAATGCCAGGTGGGAGTAAACAGCAGAATACAGAGAAAATAGAAAAAGGTTGCAGAGCTTTGACTGATCTAGCTAGCCTGTTAAAGGCTGGCTCACCAGATACCCTAGTTTACCAACTAGTCCTGAGAGTGGTCACTACTCCACTATGCTTCTAGAACCAAATATTTCTCAAATTTTGCTGTGCCACCTTTTGGTGTGACCAGGCCTTCAGGTCACAGCCTACATAAGTTTTAATGAGTTTAATATTAATCAATTATAATGTCTACACACAAACCAAAAAACAACATTTGTTTGTATTATAAGACTGTGGTGGAAGCACACGATCAGATCTACATAACGTATCTGTCATTTAATGGGAGAAAAAACAATTAAGCTACAAGTTATTATAGTAATATGACTATAATAACTTGACCAGAGCTTACCACAAGCATCTAATTAAAAATAAAAAGCATCTAAATAAAAACAAAGGAGCTTTTTTTTTTGCTTCTGACCTCTGTGAACTTTCATGTGTGTTTTGAGGTTTCCACTCTGGGTGAATCCTCTTCCACATATAAAGCACTTGAAAGGTCTTTTCCCTGAGTGAATCACGAGGTGCCGCTGCAGCGCGGTGTTGTGAGAAAAAACCTTCCCACAGGTCGGACAGTCGTAGTTCTTCTTGAGTCTGCGATGCTCCTGGTACAGTTTTGGCGCCTCAGACAGCTTTTCCCGTGGCTGTTCATGGGGGCTGCTGGGTTCAGGATCTGTTCGTCTTAAGGTTTCTTCTAAAGAGAAAAAAAGGTACGGTAGTGTACATATGGTAACGTTTTCTAAGGAACATTTAGTGAGCGGGTCTGTTTTGTCACTGCGGGGCAGCAGGAACATGGTTAAAACCAAGCGGGTGATAATTCTCTGTGGGTTCATCACAACAAGCAACACCTTTCACACACACATAGTCATTTCATCCAGTGTTAATATAAAAATATTGATTAGTGCAACTTTAAGCAGTGAGTTTGTTTTTTACTTCCCCCTTTCTAATAAAACTACAATATAAATCTACATTGAAATAAATCTCTATTATGTTACATTATGTTGCTGTGTATATATAGTACTGTATCTTCTTTCCCTTAAAAGGTATAAAAGCCATGAAACAATGTGACATGTTTTGTCGCAGGCTTACTGTCTGTGAATGCAGATATCTTTCCTGGAGGGGCTGTAGATTTCTTTGAAACTACATAATGATTTTAGTTTAAGCATATTCTACATCATACCAATAACTCAACGACAACAACAAACACCAAAATCTTGCTCATCTCGATTAAAAATCTGTAAAAGTTGTGTGCATTCACAAAAAAAAATAAAAAATACCATGGTGCCAGTCAAACTCACCTCTAGGTGCTGTTCTGTCATCCCGTGTTTCAGCTCTGTGATCTTCATGGTGATTTACCTCTGCATCGACCTTGCTCAGGTGCATTTCCTTTGATGTGGTGCTACGTGGGAGGGATGTGGTGAGCCCGAGCTCAGAGGGTGGAGATACAGAGGAAGTCCCAGAAGGCCAGGAGGGCTGCTCCACTGGACAGCTCTCGTTAAAGTGCTCCTGATCCTGTGATCATGAGAGATTTTAAATTACCATCACGTGTCTAGTTATAGGGCTTCATTTCAAAAGGCTGTAATGGTACTGGCACCAAATCAAACTGTTTCTTTTCAAACTTACATGAAGTTGGCGTCTCGTTCGTAAACAATAAGACTGATTTAAAAACATTACTCATATTATTAGACCATTATTCTTAATCTATTTTATAAATAACAATAGATGCCACCTTGCATAACATAAATCTGCAATCTTTCTCAAAGCATCAGTGCCACATATTTATTATGCATAATGCATAATACATAATGTGAGGTACAATCAAACCTGAGAATGCAGATGGTTGGTCTCACAGTGGATTTACAGCACCACCTACTGACAGTTTTGCACTAACTTCCACCCAATTCAGTAACCTTTTTACAGGAACAAGTGAAGCAATGGTTTCTTCTTGTCCATCCATTTATCTAAGATGTCAAGGTAACCAGAGCCTCAGTTACGGCCATGCTCCTAATCAGGGCACTGAAAGGATCACTTACTCCTGCTGGAGCGCCATAAGCCTGGTGGCCCTCTGCTGCTCTCCAGTTAGATGTATTTGGATGGTGGTCCCACAGGTTGAATGCTGTAAAGTGACCAAAGTTACATGGAGCTGTCTAGAAAAAGATAAAGCAACAGTGAATGTGAGGGATGTGAACAGGCAACGAGTTAATTTCAACATCTATGGGGGGGCCGATTTCTCTCACCTGGGTGTTGTTCTCTGCAGCCTGATTTTCTTGGTCGCCAAGGTGATGCTGGGGCCTATTTCCTGAATAAACAAATGACTCATACTCATAATTTCTATTATAGCCATTCGTCAAGTGACGTAATGAATAGTTAGTACTTCAGTAACGTCTTTAAAGGTTGTGATTTTTGAATGATTTGGAGTTTTGTTGCTGCTGCAGATAATATACAACTTAAAGAGATTATCTTAAGTAAATATTTAAACACAGTCCACACACACCTGAATTCAAATCTAACTTTTAAAAAGTGAATGAAGTAAAATTTCACATTGTGAACTGCATGGTCATGGATGACGCAGTGTGCTTACCCTTCACATGCTCTCATTTAGATGGTTAAAGTCAGTCAATCAACACACCTACCGAAGTCAGGAGGCTCCCAGGTCAGGCCCTCTCCATCTGAATCAGGTAAAGCTCTCTGCAAAAGCTTCTTGGGCCTTCTTGACTTCCTGGTACTCCCCAGATGTCTGGGTCTACCCAGCTGCCTGGTGGGTCCTATGGGTTTGGCACAGTGAGCCTTCTTATGGTCGTTGAAGCCTTGCCTGTAGTAGAAACTCTTCCCACACTCTTCACACTGGTACGGGTTCTCTCCTGTATGAACTCTGAGGTGAACTTTAAGCTCTTCAGCTCTCGCATAACGTTTACCACAGATGGAGCAGAGGTGAGGCCTCGCTCCAGAATGCGTCACATAGTGCGCCCTCAGAGTAGATTCCTGCTTGAACCTTTTCCCACATATAATGCACAGGGAAGGTTTCGCTCCTGTGTGATCCCGCATGTGGCTCTCGAGTCCCTTTGAGGTCTGGAAAACTTTAACACACTGTGAGCACTGGTGGGGCTTCAGACCCTCGTGCCCAGCTTCGTGTTCTTTTAATTTCTGGATGTATGTGAAGCTTTTGCCACACTGTGGGCAGGAAAATGGTTTCTTGGATTCATGGACTCGTTTCAAGTGTTCCTCTAATAGTTGTTTCTCTGAAAACTGTGTCCAACAGAATTGACAGAAACAGATTTCCACTGATGATTGAGACACTTCAGGTTGAGGGAACCTTTTATCTAATGCATCCATGTTGGTGAATTTCCCTATTGGAAGAAAAACAACATTAAGTTCATACATCCTTAAAGCTGCAGTTATCAATATTTATATATTAACAATGAATCAAATTACTACACGTAATGTAAAAGTGGTCGTGTAAAGTTAAAATTATGTCCCAACTCTGTAGTTCCCCTGCAGCTCTATGGAGCATTTTAGCTATTTTCAGCTGATTGTTTTGGTTTTATGGCCCACAATTTTACAGTTTTTGGTGACTCTCGCTGCTCTCATCAAGGTTACAGAAGGTCAAGGTCTAATCAGGCAGTTGTTTTCAGCAACAAAAAAAGCCTCAGATAAATACTACGAGCCAGGCACCAAATGACAGACAGACAATGTTAGCGACTAGAAAACAGAGCTAAAAGGAGACTGCATGTTGGACTTAAATTTGACTGATGGCCAGAAACATGATTCCAAATAAATGCTAATGTTGCTATGTTTTTACTACGTGGTCAATAGACAACGGTTTGCTAATGTGTTAGCAACAACTACATAAGGTGCTATCATGTAAATGTTGTGCTTTCAGCTTGTTGTACTGTCCCATAAAAAACCCACTTTATACAGCTTTAAGACGTTAACCTCTATGTGCTCTGTGGATATTTTTACCTTAGCTTTATATCAAAGGCAAAATAGCTGACAATGTATCATATAGATATTTCCAGCTTTTCAGCACATTCTGCAGCAACTAAGGAAGCTGATTAAATTTGAATAATGCCACGCTTTCATGTATATTTCCTGACTTATTTTCAATTACACCGTAGATCTAAAAACGTAAAATATTGTAAAACCAACTGCCTGTTAAAAAGACAGACAATTACAGAGAGAAACTGAAACCGTCTTAACATTAAAAGGACCAAGACCAATAATGCAGAGCTCAGTGCTCCCACCTTTATGAACTCTGTGGTGTGTTTTGAGGTTTCCTATCTGTGTGAAACCTCTTCCACACAAAGTGCACTTGTATGGTTTCTTCCCTGAGTGAATGATAAGGTGTCTTTTCAGAGAGGCACTATTAGGAAACTGCTTTCCACATTTTGAACAAACAAAAGTCTTTGGAGCCCTTCGCTCTTCTTCAGGGTCCACAGCTGCTGCGGGTGCTTGATGGTAGATCCGCCGGTGGACTATCAAGCTTCGGTCAATGTTAAATGTCCGTCCGCAGTCGAAGCACTTGTGAAGCGGGTGTTTGCCATGTTTCTCTCGCAGATGCCGGCACCTGGCGTATGGGCTCTGGAAATCCTTCCTGCATTCTGTACAGCTGAAGAGCTCCCCAGCCTCAGTTTTCTTCCGACGTATGCTGGGTGTCATTTTCAGAGAATGGTTATGTTCAGGGTTGGTGGGTGAAGCCGTGTGTGTGTGTGTGTCACCAGGTAATGTGACATTAGGAGCCTCACCTGCGTGTATGAAACAACAGAAGCTGGAAGTTGAACAGATCAACAGCAAAAAAGATTTTTCTCATTTACTCCTTGCAGTTTGTAGTCATGCATGTAATTTGGGTTTTATTTGCTGAGATATCTGCCTCTGGCATTTCTATCTCCGTACCAACAAAATGGAGAGTATTTCTGGTGCTGACAAATAAACAGTTTCTCATTATTTATTGATTATTGGTAACTTTGAGCTCCAAGCATGTTAAATTGCATGCTTGTCAATGAAAATATTCATTAGTTGCAGTCTCACATTAACTCCACCTCAGCCAGCTGCATCAGTAACATCCTGCTTTTACATTCATGCACGAGTAATAATAATGTAATGTTATTATATATAACAGCATATAACAGTCACACGATGTGGCATTTTTCTGCAGTGAATACTTTTACTTTTCATAGTTTAGGTATATTTTCCTGATTATACTTACACGCTTTTAAAGTACATTTTCAATGGAGGCCTTTTACTTGTATCAGAGTTGTTGTTGTTGTTTTACAGCACTTTTACTTTAGTAAAGGATCTGAATACTTCACCCACCACTGGAAACCGCACAGCCTGATATTTTAACACTAGTCTGCCTCGACTGCAGCGCGGCGGCAGTAAACACGAGGAGTCTACGATGCAACTCAAACATACACGCTCCGTTAGTGGGCAGCTGGCTAACGGCTAGCTAGCATGCTGCACTAACTCGGCCGCTGTGGGCAAAACTCTTAACACTCACCTCATTCATGTTGCCTTCACATCACCACGTTGGCTTTAACTCACATCCTCGAGTCCCGAGCATCAGCGTTGTACATGTACGAGAAGGCTTTTTTAATGTCTTTGTACAAGCTGTTTGTAATACAGCTAGCATGAGAAGCTAGCAGTGACGTAGCCAAGCTGGGTGCAGGGTTGCCAGATAGGAGGACTGAAATCAGCAACGCAAGCTGTCAAATAGAGCCAGTAACAGCTGTCTGCCAACATCTAGAAAAACCTTTCTTTGCTTTTAAGATCTCAACATGTATTGTATATTAACAGTTAAATATTGTTTTTACAAAATTAAATGTGGACCAGTTATGACATTTTTGTCAGATAAATATCTGGTCCATACAATATGGCATATAGTATCCTTAGATTAATTATAGGCAATATTCAAAATTAATAAATACACAGTGTGTATCTTTAGGACTAATAAGCTGCATGAAAAAAATCTGCATGTTATTGTAATTTATATTAACCATTAACTAATCCTCCTGATTGCAATTTTCATAGATGGTCTTCCACCTTAATAATTTATTATTTTGGATAAATTGTTTAACTATTTTTTTCATATATAACTCCTCCCATTATGTGTTGGGATTATGATGATTGCAAAAATACCTCTGGATCACACCTTGATATTAGCTAATGACAGGAATGAATAAGAACCCTTCAGGTACCATACTGTTGAAGCTATCTCATGGTAACTGTGTGGTGCTAATGTTGACCTGAGTTTTTATGAATTTTCTGCAAACCAAATGTGAACAAACGTGGGATTTTTTTTTTTGTCTACATTAGCTGTAGACTGCAGTTTATTTCTTAAAAGGTGATGATAGTTTTGAAATGAAACCACAAACTCACCCATCCCGTAATTGTGGTTAACAGCTAGTATAGTAAGCTTGAATCTATGCCGGTTATAGTTACAGTACTCAAATGTTCTTCTTCATGGTGGGAAAAAAAAAAATTTAATAGTTAACAGAGGCTTCTCAAACAGCTCCTGCAGCATAATCCACTTCACTTCACATCTGTGTGCTCAATATAGTCCACTCATACTTTAACATGTGACTACTATGTTTATATATGTATATATATAAACATATATATATATATGATATATATGTTTGCATCAGTCGGTGTGAAATTGAAATCTCTTGAAATTAATATAAATTCAAAAATAAAGTCACACAATAAGTTGTATAATAAGATATAGAACATTAAAAACAAATCCAAGGAGGGTAAATGCTTTCTGAAGGCACAATAAGTAGCTCACTGTACAAGCAGCTAATGGAAGCACAGTATTAAGCCATATTTTGGCCGAAAAATTCGTTTGTTTGAAATATACTCAGCATTCAGATGAAGTTGTTTATGCAGCAGGAATGTTCCAGTTGACTTCAGCTGCTGTTCTCCGAGGAGGAGGAGTAATCTATCAACTTTTAACAGCCACATTCCAAGGCTACAGGGGTTGAGCAACAAGATTTTGGATAGTGTATTACTTTAGGAACAAGTAACTGAGGCGTCCCATCTATGATTGGTGGGAGTTTTTGTGCAGCATGTTGTACTACCATAATACATCTCTGATCACCTTGAAGAATACAAACCCAAGATGGCACTTAGATCTTTAGGAAACAGTCAACTGATTGTACCTCGAGCCAGAACTAAACAATGTGAAGTTGCTTGTAACTAATTTGCTGCACACCGATGGAACCAACTCCCCTCAAAAGTGCCCCAACTTTCAAATATAAAATAAAAACTCTGATGTTCTCCTGTGCATTTGCTTGACTGGCTTCTCTAATGCACTTTATTTCATTTGTTGCATCAGGAACGTACATCTTACTACTGCACTGTAGGTTTTATTTCATTTTATCTTGATTTTATTCTTATGGTTTTGAAAATGATTCTAATGTTTTTCTTTGCCTGTGTAAAGCACTTTGAATTGTTTGAAATGTGCTGTTTAAATATAGCTGCCTAGCCTTGCCTTGCCTGCAATAACAATGTCTAAGGAGCCGATTGGGTAGCTTTAGGTCTTACAGCAAATTTCACAATGTAAGGATATATTATTTCAAATGCAGAAAAAACCGACATGTTTCTGAAAAAGATCTGTATTCCATCATCATGGACTGTAAAATAACAAGGATATTGTGCATTATCTTTTAACATTAAATATTAGTATTTGGCATGCAGGATACAAAGGCACTCAAATTGTACAGATGGGCTACTAGAGAAGAGTAAACATAAAAGCACAGGTACAAAATATGATTACAAGAAAGACAACACAGTAAGCTTCCAAATTATTCTTGGCAACCCACACCGACTCTGTCGCACATATTTTCAGACACAGTAATCGTCTCTGCTGTAGGTGGAAGGAATGAACGGAAGAAGTCACGGAAAGAAGCGCAAGTTGCTGTAATATCTTCAAACACAGTTAACAACAGAAAATGCATCAATAGATCAACTGTTAGATGTCCAGCCTGGCATCTTGCTTTGGTCGACCGAGCTGTCTGGTTGGCCCGATGCGTCTTCCAGCATGTGTGCGCTGATGCTGTCGCAGACCCTGGCGGTAGATGAAGCTCTTCCCACATTCCCCACACTCGTAGGGTCTCTCCCCAGTGTGAAGCCTGTGGTGCACCTTCAGTTCCTCAGCTCTGGAGTAGCCTTTCCCACAGACACTACAAATGAAAGGTCTGTCTTTAATGTGGGTCTGGTAATGTGCTGTCAGGTACGAGTTTATCCGAAATGTCTTCCCGCAGATGGAACATGCGAACGGCCTCTCTCCGGAGTGCTGCATCTCATGCAGCTTGAGGGAGGAAGCTGTGTGGAAACCTCTGCCACACTGGGAGCAGAGGAACGGTTTCTCCCCAGTGTGGATGCGCTGGTGAATTTGTATGTAGCCTTCATTGATGAACCTCTTGCCGCAGTCGGGACACGAGTAGGGCTTCTCCTTGATGTGAGTTTTCATATGTTCCTCCAGCTTTTCTTTCTCACTGAACTGAATGCCACAGCGGCGGCAGAAGAGGAGCTGTGATGAGCTGTTCTCGGCTGCGTCTGATTCACCAGTTGTTTCCGAGTGTGTAGTAATGTGGTGTGCCTGTAAAGCTGAATGACTCTCACATTCTTTTCCACATTCAAGGCAACGGAGGGATGATCTGATCCTGGACTCCCCCGGCAGAGACTTCAAGTATTCTGAGAGTTCTGACGCCATGGGATCCACATCATCGTCAAAATCCACAGCGCCCTTACGACCTTCAAAGAGACAAAGGAGAGACAAATCATGCTTTACTCTTCAAGTATAGTCTTTGTCTTGTTAAGGACTTCATTTTGACTTAATTTATGGTTTACATTGAGCCAAGCATATATTACTGTATTCAAATCAATTTTAATTTTCCAAGTTGACTCTAAGTTGCCAGTTTTGGGCTGATTCTTCAAATATATATATTAAATATTTTGCTCTCTGTTGCAGGGCTCTGCCTTTCTTTTCCATCACCATTACGGTTAGGTCATTTGGAGACAAGACTAGGTTTGAAAAACTTCGTAGACCTCCATGCTGGTTTCCCTGTGTTGCTCTTGAGTACAATGGTGCAGCAGGAGAGAATAATAATAAAAAACTTTATTTATATACCACCATTCATATAGCACCAAAATGGCTAATTATACGACGAACAAACATGATGTTTGATTTAGGGATTCCTAAACTGACGAATCATCAATGTTTGAGGCCTTAACACACATATATTTTTCTGAACTGTTGTATTCTTCACGAGTGCTTTCACATAGAAAGCGAATATTGCACAGCGAATAAATGAAAAAAGCGGAACGAGGTCAATTTTTCAGAACGTTTTGCGGAACGGATGTCATGTCATAACTGCAAACCTGTTGATTCCTTGTGTTTCGCCCTGTATTATATCAGAAAGGACACAAAAATTATTAATGAACTCAAGGACAACGTGTGGAGTAGTATTGCAGGATTGTGAGTAAATTATGTAGTTTATTTTTGTCGCAGCCATAGTGTATATTATTTAAAAATATGTTTTTTGAAGAAATCTATGGTACTATTAGACACAAATAATACAGGTCATCCATACAAAATACCAACCTCAAGATACCTTGTTTGCCATATGGCACTGAATCTTTAGTAATGTTTTAATCAAGTAAAAAGATCGGTATTTTTTCTAATATTTACTTAATAAATATATATATATATATATATATATATATATACACACACACACACACACACATATACACATGCACACGGCTCTGGAAAAAATTAAGAGACCACTGCAAAATGATCTGTTCTCTGGTTTTACTATTTATAGGTATGTGTTTGAGTAAAATGAACTTGGAAAATTTGGAGTGGTCTCTTAATAATTTTTCCAGAGCTGTATATACACAGAACAGAAGTGAACATATAGATAGATAACAGTAAATGATTAAATATAATCTACACTCACCTAAGTGGACTTTGTAGTGCGTTTTGAGATTTCCCTTCTGGTTGAAACCCCGACCACAAATGGAGCAGCAGTAAGGTTTCTCTCCTGTGTGGATCAGCTCGTGCCTCTCTAGTTTGTAGGCATGAGGGAATTCTTTGCCACACACTGAGCAGTGGTACTCCATCTTCTCTTTGGGCTTCTTCAGGAGCTCAGGAGGTATCTCTATAGGAACACGAACCATCTTTCTGCCAGGGCGCTTCTTCCCTATGTGGGAAAAAAAGGTGAAATTACAAGGATAGGCTTTTAATTGATCCAATCACATACCAGCCAGTTTCTGTTAATAGTCTTGACTTGTTTGTTGCAAAAAATCTCGTCAACTTGCTCTGTTCTTCACCAAAAGTAGATTTTTCTTTCTTTTTAGGTGCTAAAAATTTACACATGTTCACAAACTCAAATTCACTCCTTTATGTTGAGCAACATGCTGATTGGTCTGTTCATAGTCAGACCAGTTCTACACATGCAAACCTTCGTCTTGTGTAGGAAAGGAAAACAATTCTAGCAGCTGTTTAGACCTGCAGATGTTGATGTCGCCACCTGCAGCGACAAAGAAAGTCATAGCTGCTGCACTTTTACACAGCAGAAACTATAAGTAACATATTTCCACCTTTTTCTATGACCTCTTCCAATCACTTTTCTTGCATGTAGATGGCATACATCAGCACATTTACATCTAATCTGCTGCTGCTATGTATTTTGATGATGGGTGAAACAGGTTGAACTGGACCTGCTGCTCTGCATTTGGACGACCATCAAAGATGCTGTGTGTTACATTCTTCTTTGTGTTAATGAGTAATTTACACGACATTGCAAAAGGTCCAGCACAGTTGAACCTCTTAGTTCCTGTCAACAGTGTATCCACCGTTCTAAATCACTGCACCAGCCTTATTTAACTGCTGGCAGCCACAGCAGCAGTACCTTTACTATGCCCTACATTACCAGTCAACAGGCTGGTGAAACTGAGCTAACCATGGGATAACATGGTATTAGCTGCAGACCGCTTGATATGCTCTTACCAGAAGAAACACTTCTGTTTTCTCCTCCTCCTTCAGCAGATGGTTTGGTATCTTTCCTTCTTCTGTAGGGTCGCTTGGCTGGTAAATGAAAAATAAGTATATTGCTTTAGTCTAAACCATAAACTCAAAAGAGTGGCTAAAACTTCTTCTGCTTTTCCATATAACAGAAAAGGCATGGAAGAAGGTGTTGCCTTCATGGTGATGAACTCTGTGACTAGCTCCTCTGTGCAATATTTAAAACTGAAACCTCCATACTTTTTTTAGCTATTCTTGCTCAAAAAAAAAATGAAATAAACCAGAAATAACGAGCAGAATAGAATTCAAAGTCCAATAAACCAGAACCATACCCTACCCTACTTGTGAACCTAATATTTTCTTGTCTTACCAGCTAAACGGCGGACAGATTTGAAGTTTACTTCTTCCGATTCCACTATGATTGGGGCACTTCTCTTTCTTCGGGAGCGCCTTGACACTATGAGATAAAAAGTGAGACTTATTACAACACAACAATATTGTGCAAAATGGTCATTTCAGATGCAAAAACATAAAAATCAAGAGCAACACTCACTTCCTGGCTCTGCCTCTAGGTCTTCACCAGACACCAGCGGAGCTTCTGAAACCTTCCTTCTGGCCCTTCTTTTTGCTTTTTGGCAAAGAAAAACAGCAGGAAATATTACCACATGAAAAGACAGTTATTACATTGATACTGAATAAAACAATCCATCCAACTCTCATGAATCTTCCACACATATTACTTATAGCAATATTTTCAATGCGCATTATAATGAAAAATCCTTCCATCACTTCACTCACCAGGCTTTGCGGGAGCTTCCAATGACACCAGTGTTTTTTCTGGAACCTTCTTCCTTCTCCTGTGTCTCTTTCCTGCTAACATTGTGTCCAAAAAAGATAACGAAAGAACTGAGTCACAACTACTACTTACAACCTGTGCAGATTTCATTTTTCTTTTGACTTGTGTTTACCACAACATAAGGGCGAGACAGCTGCCATCTTTACTACTCTCTCTTTTTCCTCCCCTTCTTCCCTTTCTTCATCTTCCCCCACAGACACAACTTCCATGATGAGCGTTGGACTACTGCTGTGTCTCTGGTTTTGGACTTGCAGCTGAGACTCGGACAGGACGACACCCTGTGATCAATCATTAAAAACCATCAGAAAAAAACCCCCAAACCCTCCCAGAGTAACAGTACTTAAGCCTACAAACAGAGCAGAGATAAATGCATTTTTATAGTAGTAGTTATAGGATGTAATCTATTCTGTTGCAGCAAAGTGTCATTTAGTTATCTGTCTGGGGTCAGCATGGTGCTGCACTTACAACTGCAGGTTACTGCTAACTGTTTATTAGTAATCCTGCCTATTTACAGTATCTACCATGCAGTGAGACTGAAGACTCTCTGTCCTCTGGTAACTATGTCTTGGTTCACTATTGTATTTTGATGAGGGAATTTAAAGGTAAATTATACTATAGAGCAGAAGTTAGCCTGTGTTATTCCAATCATTTTGGACAGCAAAGTCAGTATCTCAAGATGTAGACAGCTGTTATGTGTGAAGATTTCAGCTCTGCTTCATCCCTAAACAAAGCACTAATTTAAGCAGGTACATCAGACAAAAATACAATTTTGGGGGGGGGGTTTAGGGACACCTATGACAATTAATTTCACAAGTGGATCATAATTCTGGTGTAATAAAAACCTTTCCAAGACAACGTATTGTTTTAAAGACAATTTCGTGTAGTCATTTCTAGCTTTCCACTTTGTCAAACTCGATAAGCTGCATTGCAGAATTCCAGCCTTATCAGGTATTGCAGGGTGCATATTGGCACAGCTTTGTATTACATGCAATGCTACTTATGCAAGCAGATGCCTCAAGGGACTTGAAGGCAACAGCCCTTATATAATATATGCCTTTGTATCGCGAAACTGATCAATTATGCCTTAAGACAAATTACCTTGCAAGGCTGAGGACTTTCCGAGTAATCAGAGCCTCGGTCAGGAATGTCTCCTGTAAGAATCAAGATGGCTGGCTCAGGTTCAGAGAAACCCAACATGACAAATGATAACATCTTCAACAAAATTCTAAAACTATAGCGTATGCATTCAGGCCTAACGTAAATAGTTGCATTCTAGATAAAAAATAAAGTCAATGAAACGTTAAACTAAATGTATATTTTACCAATATTGTGACTTAATAAACCGTGAACATGATAACAGAATACAAATTTTCTTACATTTAAAAAAGGTCTTGTTTTGGAAAAAGTCCCAAGTAAAAAAAAAGTCCCAGAGAATGACTTATATTTTTAACTGCTACTTCAAGTGTTCTTTATCACATAAACTCTTAAACTCATATGGGAAACACAAACAAGAGTGATCCCTTGGTTAAATAAATGTGTGCTGCTTGCAGAAGTCATGGCCATGCAGTAAGCATGCTGTTATGAATCACTTACTGGCATCCCATTCGACCACTTCTCCATCAGAGTTGATTAAACCACCAATTTCTTCATCTTGCTCCTCCTCCTGTTCCTCCTCGTCACCTGCCTGCAACCTGACAGTCAAATGGAGCGCTTGGTCGTCTAAGTTTGTAGGTGCCATCTTGAGTCCATGTGACATCAGGGGCTTACGTTGAGGAGAATCCTAAATATGGAACACAGTGCAAAGAAGGCATTCGTTTTCTGCATCTTTTGGGGGTGTTTACCCACAAAACTGCATAAAAGTAGTGACACCAGAAATGGACAGTTCTCTTATTTGGGTGGAATGCATAGTGATAAAAAATCTCAAATATGAAAAAAGTACTTGATGACCGTTTTAAAAGTTATCTACCTTGATATTCCCAATTTGCTTGATATTTACTAAAAATAGAAGTGTTATTATTAAAAAATTGGGCCTCATGCAAGAAAACTTTGGTATTCTTCCTAAACGTCTTTCTTTTTTGTTTTACTGTGAGGCTAATGCTTCAATCCACCAAACTCTCTTAACTGGACAAACTTGTCATAAATCGATGTGTCACCGGCACTCCGCCGTACAAAGATGCTAAAAACATTTTTAAGCAAAGGGACGTGACAGCCAGGGAGATATTACAGGAGAGATTATTACAGCCTACAGTAGGTGATGTTGCACAGTTGGTTCAGCAGAGGATGATACTGGACAAAGACCTGCATGAAGACCCTGAGGCAGGTGTCAGAGTCAAAGAATTTTCCTAGCAACTACTTTCTGTACATGACTCGTACAACCACGTCTGGACCACTCGAGAATTTTGTTTGCACCTAAGAGAAAAGAAAATCACTCGTTCATGCCACATAAAAACAGATCTGTTCACACAAGTGGTTCTTGTGCGAGGTCCATTGTGACATGTTAAAAAATGCATTTACAACATCAACAAACAAAATAAGCAAGAAACGTAGTATTTCAAAAAGCATTTTGGGTTTTTTTTTTTTTACATACTGTTTGGCACGGTGCTGATCTTTTGGTCTCGTGTAGTTCTGCTTCTGTTGTCACAGATGTGCTTTGTTTTACGTCAAGGCTCTGGTCACCCCCTGCATGTGTTCTCTGATGGGATTTCATGTTCCTCTTGTGACTGGGGGTCGTCTCACGCACTGCGTTCTTGCACTGATTCACAGTCACATTCCCTGGCGCTTTTCCGCGTATACATAAAATCTTAGGTTTCTCATCAGAGTCCAAGAGCATGTGTCTCTGCTGCCCCTGTCTGGCTGAGGAGCTCTGACCACAGAGAGCGGGGCCACAAGGCTCCTCCGAGCATTTCTCCACCGAATATATTCTCTGGTGTCTCTTTACTTCGTTCGAAATGGAGCACTCCTTCCCACATGCGTTGAGGTGGGGATGACAAGTGTGTGTGGAAGTGTCCTCTTTTCCTCCCCCTGAGCTGAAGCTCTCATCTGTGTTTGACATTACAAAGCAAAAGACAAATGTGAAAAGTCACGATCAAGTAACTGCGTGTATGTCATCTCTAGTAACGTGATGCTGATATTTAAGATTTTGCACTCACGATTTTCACTCACAGTCCAGCCTTCCTCTTCCTCTTTGATGATCACTTGGATCTCTGGTGTCTCACAATTATAGTCAGGGCTTGCTGGTGCTTTTTTCGAATCCTGATGTGGCGAATTCTGGTCATCATAGTTTTCATTTAGACTCAGTGACAGAGGATCTTGGAGTTCAGGATCCTAATAAGAAATAAAGACAGAGACACAGAGTAACTAACAGCTGCAAGGCACACAGTGACAAAGCTCAGAGAACTTTAAGATGTGTGGCCACCACAAGTTTAGGGCAGCTGTAACGAAGGGAGAAACTAAACGTCAAAGTTCGCAACACAAAAGCCAAAATGATTTTGTTTTCTCACATATTTCTGACCGCTTAACAAATGAAAGCATAAATAAACTGTATTGGCTTTAAAGCTCTATTTCAATTAACTGAATCAACCGTTTGCATGTACATATATATATATACTGTATTCCATGTGCAGATGATTCTGTTTTAAGCTGCGCAATCAAGCACCTCGGTGTACAGTATACAATGTTACTTACCTGCACTAACAAACAGTGTATTACTATGGCACTACTTTGTACAGTGGATAATCAATACACATTAAGAGTCACAAGTCCAGCTCAGTTTCTATCCTCACTCACTTGCATCTGTCTAATGTGTATAATTTAAGGCTTACATAGTCGTTTTGTAATAACGTATTGTGTGCGATCAAGCATAATGCCCCCCCCCCCAAAAAACATACTTATAAGAACTGTACCACTTGTGTGCGACCCATTAACGGATTGATTGACTGACACACTGACATTTGTCATACCAGCGACACCAGTCTTAAACGCACGTGAGCAGTAATGTATACTTGGGGCTGCTGGCTTCCATAAACTCCTCTGCTTTGCTACGCTAGCCGACGTTACCCTTGGCACCATGAGCTACGTGTCCGACATTCTCTCCGCCAACACAAAACGTTGCCCATGTACAAAGAAAGCATCCCCCCCCCCCCAGATACATCCTGTCGTGTCACTGAACGCAACGTTGTTTAGTTTAATGAGTATTTTTAGGAAAGCGTCACTCGCTAACTAGCTAGCCGCCGAGCTAGTCTGAAAATATTAAGAGCGGTTGTTAAATGTTGGAGAGAAAGGTGGGAGGGGGGGGCTTAATATTCAGACCAACGTCGCCCCCCCCCCAACTCGACCCACACCTAACGACGTGCTTGTTGTCGAACTGCACGGCAGCTGTAACCGACTGCATCTACCGAGCTGGTTAACTGCATAACAGTTAGGCTACATCCAAAAAGCCCAGCAGGCGGCACAGTAACAAGCCCGGGCGGAAGCGACGTTGTCCACGTTACCTCAAACATACTGCGACGTGGCCGCCGGGTTTGAAGGGTGTCATAAGAGAACCGGGCTGAACAGTAAACGGAGCTAAGCTGTTGCGTTATTGCGGCTGAGGGCAGCTGTCATGGACTAACCCGACAGTCTCTGCTCTGCTAGCTCAACGGTGTGTTGCGCCACCGCTTCTTCTTTGGTGTAATTATTATTTTTTTTTTTTTGCAACGGTTGTCGTCCCCGGCGGCAGGCGTGCACGACGGCAGGTCACCAAGTGCACACTGCCGCCTACTGGACAGTACAGAATTGGCACAGTATGAGTGTTGCACGGTAAAAAACCTTTAGACAGCAACATTTGTGGGTTGAAAAATTCAAATATGCATTGCCATTATTTGCTTCCATAGATGCACCACTGTTAAAAATGTACTGGAAACTAGTTCATCCAGGCATCAGTTTTGCAGTGAGAAACAGATTTTCAATAATTTGCCCCATGTAACACCATGCCCAAGTCTCAACACACATTTCAGGGGAGGTTTGGCTGAGCAATATTTTCATGGTTTTCTGCTTTATGAACAGTTACAGAGGGATGCAACTATAGCAAAAATAGCAGCTTTGTACTCTAAATGCTAGTAAAAGTACCTTAAACCAAAGTATAAAATACACCCTGCCCTTTTCACAGTTTGTCGGTTTAAGTTAAAATATTTTAGCAGATCTTCAGCTCAACGAGACTACCTGTTTACATAAAGGTCACATTAAAAATAAAATTAAACACACTGTATATGCATGCATGTATGTTACTAAAAAGTCTGACAGTACGGGATGTGTGCTCTATTATTTGAAGAAAACCCTTGGACATAAGTCAGTGTAAGCACAGTATGGTCTCCGCCTGTGTATGCAGAGCCGGCGTGTAAGATAACAGGCTGCTGTTTCATTAGTGTCGCGGTCAGGGATGTCTCAGTACTTCAGGCCAGGATCTAAGCCTCGGTTGCAGGACCGCATCTGAACTTTGCACCGAAGCAGCTTTTTAAAATCAGCCGCGCTCCCTGAGGACCAACAGGTCTTCTCTCTGTCCTCCTCCTCAAAAATACCTTCGCATGTCGTATTTTCGGATAGGGCCCGCGTGTGGCCAATGGCGGGCGTTATCGGGCAGCCACGTGACACGCGTGACGTACGCGAGGTGGGCGTGTACGTGCTTGCGTTGGGGGGAGGTTAGGGGCGACGCGCAGAGAGGCTCGGCGACGCTTTTAAGTCAGGCAGAGATGTCTATCTCCCCCGTGGACGGTTTAGTTTGGGGCTAACCTACGATAAGCGGGACGTGAGCTATTTCACCAGGTAGCCATGTCGCCCTCCAGCTGGTCAGCCGTCAGAAGCCCGCGCTGAGGTAAAGCTGACTTTATCGAACGACGTTGCGAGCTGCGGTCACGTTAACGAACTTCGCAACGGTAATTCAGCAGCCGCCGTTTCGGCACGTCGGTCCCAAAGCTACGCGACAGCACACGTGGGTGTCTGTAATGTCGCCAAACTGTTTTATCTGCTTTGCGGCGCGGTAAGTGTTGTTGTTGTCGCCGCTCACCCAGCTAGTAGCTAACGGCCAGCTAGCCAGTGTCAAGAGTACAAGCTAGCGTTCAAGGCAGGATGTGTGAAGTTACCTGCTGCCGACAGCAGCCGGCCAGTCGGCGTCTGACGTAATCGCCGTCGTTCTGCTTCATGGCTTGTTGTTTTAGTGTCACGGTGTAGTAGCTAGCTACCAGTTTTACCTGCTGCCACCAAACTGAGCACGTTCAGCGAATTTAAAATGAACGTCAACAGGTGCTCAAGTGGTTCTTGTGGCTTTTCCTCACCCGAACAAACGAGTTTGGCCGCACTTGAATTTACAGAGGACATCCTCTGCCAGTCAACGCAACACCATGTTAAAGTTGTGAAATCCACCAGAGCAAACATCACGTCTGCACACATTTGTGTTAAAATGACTTTGCGGAGTAAAGCGGCGCAGACCTTTCAAATCAATCTGCAGTTAAACTGCATTAGTGCTGACACGGTTAATCGATAAGCAATTGGTAGATAGACAGAAAATTAATCGGCAACTATTTTGATAAGCCGGTGACTTATCAGGCAAAAATGCCAGGAACGTTTTGGTTCCAGTGTAAAGAATTTCTGCTTTTCTCTGATTTGCATCATTGCCAATGAATTCCTGTAAAAAATGCATAAATCGGAAACACAGCAACAGCATGGTTTACAAAATGATTAGTTATGTTAAATATGTGTGAATTGTAGTAGATGGGATAAAACATACAAAAGGCCTGGTGTGGTTTTTAAATCTGTCTCTGAGAAGCTTTTAGAGACAGTACCTGTATTTTAACCTTTAAATGTAGATAACTTTAGCCAACTCTTTTGTAACCTTGTTTCTCCTCTTATTCAGACTTGGATATGTTGCACCAGATGGAGTGGGATTCATCAGATGAAGGCCTGGGAGGATCAATGGAAGACCCCCCTCACTTATCAGAATTTCCTCAGCTGAAGCCCTCCATCACTAACATCTCTGAACATGAATTCTCATGTCACTGTTGCTACGACATCTTGGTGAACCCCACCACCCTGACCTGTGGCCACAACTTTTGCCGCCACTGTCTGGCTCTGTGGTGGGAATCCTCTCACAAGAATGAGTGCCCAGATTGCCGGGAGAAGTGGGAAGGCTTTCCTAAAATCAACATACAGCTGAGGTGGGCTTTTCACAGCCACACCATATCAGGGAACGAGTGTTTGATTTTCTGACCACTGCATTTCCATCTATCCTACAGACAGCGGAGAACAGAGGCCTACTGACAACCTCTAAAGACAAAAAAGCATGTTTGTGTGACAGCTGGGGTTTAAATACACCTCTATGAGGCCAGGGCTACGTAGCATTTGAAAATTTGTGATGCTAGTACAAAGACTAAAATGATGCCTTTTTAACTCCTTTTTCTTTTTTCTCTCTACAAAAAAGCTAAAGGTTTCAAATGCTAAATGTTGTCTAAACACAAGCAGCTGTAATAGAACTCTGCCTACATAAAACACAGTTTTAAAATTGGCAAAATTAAAGATGGGGGGAAAAACCTGGTTATTCAGCTGTCTGTGTACATGATTCTAACATAATCCTGATTCATGACTTGACTTCAGTAGTACAGGCATTCCTTTTGACTCCTCCACATCCAGCCAGTCTTTCATTATGAGGCAAACCACATTACAGTTGAGAATGACCTGAGTTTGGCTGGACACTGCTGGAGTTACTTCTCTGCTTGCTTTAGCTTCTCCGCCTAGTGAATGATAAGTGTGATGGTGTGCTCCTCATTACCAGACTTTCCCTTTCAGCATGTGCACCATGGTTCCATGTTTTTGCTTGAAATATTAGTCTTTCCCTAACACACTTCACACGTTCACACTATTCCAAAACAAATAAACTAGATTTTGTTTTATTTAAACAAAATTCAAATACTTACAAATGTCTTGCGTTCAGTGGTCTGGAATGTAGTGGGTAAAAGGAAGATAAGAAACCTATGGGCATATGTATTATAAATGATTGTGTTGGAATTAGCCAACGCTACTTCGATCAGTGAAACATTTTTTTGTCCAGCATTTGATTGTCTTCATACTGATTTCCTTTTCTAACTGTAATAAGTTAGAGGAAGGCAAGCTGTTGCCATCAGACACAAGTACTGTATCACCAAAGAATTCAGGAAATGATGCAATGTGGTATACAACAGTATGACAGTTGAGTAACTGGAATCATATTTTGTAAACTGTTGCTGACACAGTGTGCACACACATGTGCACAGTGTTTTAGTCTGGCAAAGGGAAAGCCTTGATTTGGGTGTTTTCACTTGGCCAAGTAAGTTGTACCAAAGGGGAAATCTTCCAGATGTTGCATTAAATGGTTGCAAACACATCAGATTCATCACATTAATCATTACAGTGTTAGTACTTGTGTTGCCTATTTACTAGAATAAAATGATAGAGCAGTCAAGGAGAAGCTTTATCAGTATTACTGCACATTTTCTTCAACATGGCTGTGGAAGGACAGTTGTTTTGTTTTTTTTCTTCTTGTATATTTCACTTTTATCTACTAATTGCTCATGTTAACTTAACGCTCTTCTTCCTAGGGATGCAGCTGATAAGCTGTTCAATGAGGTCATTCAGCAGAGGAGAGCAGAGATCCAGGCTAACCCCAAAATCTCCCGGAGCTTGCTGGCCTTCCAGAGGTAGTACAGCATAATCTATGATACAAGCTGGTTTGGTGTATTGCTTTGGGACAGTGCACTCCACCGATTTAGCATTGCGCTCCTATAATGGTCGGAGACTTAACGATGGACAGTTTAAAATTATAAAAATCCAAGTCAATGCAGCCGAACAAGATATATCTCCTCTTTTTTTATTACACGCATTCTTCTTCCATGTCAAAACCCATTACCCACAATGCAACTCGACCATCGGCAGTTTGGTCGGAGTTTTGAGTGTGTTATGCTAGTAGCAGCTGTGGTGGATATCGGGAAGGTGGTTGGCTCGTGTTCTTTTTTTGGTAAATCTTTGCTTTTGGTGAGTCAATTACAGATACATATTTGTCCTTTCCTGTAGACTTGTTATTACCCGTCTTTAAAGTTTACAGATTAAGACACTTAACACACATCAAGACATTGAACACACAAACACATTTATCAATCAACGATGCAGCTGCATCAAAAGCCTCCACAATCTTCTTAAACCACCCAGTTGGGGTGCGGTGGGATCTTTAAAAAGACAAGCCTCAGAGTCTTCTACTCTAATTCAGACCTCTGAACTCAGCACTCATTCTTAATTTATTTAATTTATACAAAATTTGTACACACCAAAATTCCTTCACTGCAGCTAATGTAGCCTCAAGCAACGATGAGGAGTGGGCGGGTTACAGAGGTCTGGTAAGATGACTTCTTTCTAACTCCACACCCCCAGATTTATTTCATTTTCAAACTTGGAGTCTTCAGCCCCGACTGCTCCCGCTGAAGTCACAAACGTTTTTCACATATGTAGTCGTACTTCCCAAGAAACAAGACTTTGATGTGTACAATCGATGCAGTTTCCTCCTTTGACAATGATGATGTTATTCCCATGAACTTTCCTTGTGTTGGATCTGTTATTATTCTTAACCTTTTTGTGGTGTGAAGAAAAGGAGCTGGCTTCCATTAAATATCTATGTGCTTTATAGATATGGTGACAACTTGGGCAGATCCAGGATGAACCAGAACAGAGGAGCGGGCTTCTTTTTTTCTGGAGTCCTAACTGCACTCACGTGTGTCGCTGTAAGTATACAACGGCAGTAGAAAGAAGTCATCATTTATCTTTACCATCTTGTCTTGTACAGTATGACTTCAAATGATCAGTGGCCTCAACCTGACTTGAACACAACTATCTTGTGTTTTTTAAGGTGAATGGTGTAAATGTAGTTTTTCTCTCTTATTGAAAATATAAATTATGTTATAAGGACCTGCACTGGGTTATACCAGCTATGCATGAATTCAAACGTAGCCTAGTTTGAACATACTCTGTGTTGTTGAGGGTTTTACCACAAATGTCACTGTTATTTTATACTAGCTGTAGATTACGGTTGTATAATAATCACCTAATAATGCTTCCTCCTAGTTTATATACCGTTTTGTTGCTGTTTGGTGATTAACATTAGCCATTTTTACCATTAACCTCTTTGCTGTTGCGTAGCAAAGAGTTCAAAGACAATTGGGCACTAGAGACAACAAGATAATGGCCACAGAAAGTGAAAATGTAATGTTCTGTGACAGTATTTTGGTTAGTCTGGATGTTACGCCGGGGTAGCTAAGATAAGCCTCGTGTGTCTGTGGTGAAACCAAACATCGACACAGCTTTAATGTCAAATTCAATATCGGTTTCAATGAACAAAGCTTGGTATAGAAACCTATTTTTCTGTCAGTCATTGTAAGTTGTTGTGCATAAAAGATTAGTTTTAATCAGTTTGCATTATTGGATTGGTAAATAAGATCCATGCTCCATGAGGTACAGTATGCAGTGTGGGGTTTGACCTCTTACTGATGCTCATTATCAGTATCCAATTGGTACGTTCTTACTTTGCAATGGTGTGCCAATAATGTTAATTTGTAATACATAACGTCTCGCCAAAGACTTACATTTCCTTGTGCCCACTTTTTTACTCCATCATATTGTAAAATGAGCCTTTAGAGGAAATTATTGCACCCACAGTGTTTTGTCTGAGCGTTCTCGCATTTAAATAATTTGACCTCTAAAATCAACAGCTGTAGTTTTAGGTTGTGGTATATTTTAACCGAAGGGATTTTAACAACACTGGTGTGTAATTGTTAAAGGATCACATTAGTGGATGAGGAGGACGGTTGTTCATGTCATGCAGAGAGACCATGTTTATTTTGTCCATGTGGAACTGTGGCGCAACGTCACTGTGTGTTTTGCCACGTGGCAGTAAGTGTGTGTGTGTGTGTGTGTGTGTGTGTGTGTGTGTGTGTGTGTGTGTGTGTGTGCGCGCTGCTAGGAGCATGTAAATAGATTACAGCATGGTCCTGTTTTTGACCCCAGTTCATTAATGAATGTCATTGTTGAATCAGGTCAGTTTAGGAGAGGGTGCCAGGCCTAAGTTTAAAGCTTTAGTTTGTTTTAGATGATTATTGACTTTGTGTTTTCCTTGGGCTGGAAAAAAAAACATTTCGTGCAAACTGAGATGTGTACAGTTTAATCATTAATTAACTGATGAATACTGATTTATCAAAATATGTCAACATTCTGGGAAAAGGCTAGGAAAATAAGTCCCAGGTTTAAGTCAAACGCGTATAGTGACCCTAGTGACACTGAATCACACAGAAACTGGTTGTACTGTAGGCTAAACCTGAGCCGTGAACACTCACTATGTGACTAGTTCTGAGGGATTCCAGCCTCCAGCCTGCAACCTGGTGTCGTTTAAGCAAACAAGTGTTCACTGTACCTCATCTGTTAACTGTGTGTTTCCAGGTGATGGTGCTGGTGTATCATTGGAGCAGCGGTGTGGTGGAGCAGCATGACCTGTTGGTCAGTAAACCCGTGTCTCGCTGGACGCCGGAGGAAGTGGTGTCCTGGCTGGAACACTTAGGACCCTGGGCTCAGCTTTACAGAGAACCCTTCCAGCAGGAGAACATCAATGGGAGGTAGATAAATTACATTGGACATTAGATATCGTCATCTTTCAGCTGTAGTACATTGTTCTCTGTGTAGGTTTAGACTAGCCTAATATAATGGGGCAAAACACAGAAGCTCATGTTGTGGATCATTATGTTCATGCCATGTGGTCTTGATTCCTTCGGGTTTAGGCTGCTGTTGATGCTGGGGGACGAGGAGTTGTTAAAACCTCCTTATAGCATTGAAAATCAGGCTCACCGACGGGCTGTTCTGGCTGAACTGGACCGAGTTAAAACCCTGGGCGTCAAACCTCCACAGAACCTCTGGGAATACAAGGTAAGGAGTCTGGTTTGCTCCAGAACATGCTGGTAGTACTTTCAGTACTTCTTTGCATCTTTTTAGATGAGTAAATGTGAAATTGGTGTATTATGGTAGTACCTCTGAACAAGTTTGTATATAACATCTTGTTTTGCTTCCACATCCACTACAAAAACACACACTAGACTAGTCTAACATGTATTTAGGGATGCAACCTTTGTTTTAAGATTTTAAGAACGGAGTCCCCAATCAGTGTGCTCGTAATGTTTCTTACATGTACAACCAAATGTTCTCTTACTCTGTGTACTTTCTTCCTCTCACTTTCTGCCAGGCTGCTAATGCAGGGAAGTCTCTGTTCTTGCTGTATGCACTGAAACGCTCCCCTCGTCTCACACTCTTCTATTTGTATTTATTCGACTATTCGGAAACCTTCCTGCCCTTCCTGCACACCTGCTGTCCGGCCATTGCACATATCGACAAGTCAGTGGAGAGCAGCTTCCTCAACACACAGGTGACACTAACTGCCAGCTACTACAGTATCATCAAATCTGTTAAAAATACAGTAGGGGGAATATTTGGGGAGTCAAATATTTGGCCAAATTTGAAAAGGGTATTATACTAACAGTGGTAAGTGAGAATAACCGTATTCTGACTAAAATATCACAACTGGAATTATCTCAATTTAATCTGCATGTAAGTATACTATACTGATTATATTATTATTAATATTATTATTACTACTATTATTATTGAGGTTATTATAGAATGTTGGTGGATCTTGCCATTACTACCCGTTTTAAATGTTTAAAAGCACCTCTCAACCGCCATCTTTTGTTTTCCTTGATGTTCCTGTGTTTGGTAGTTGGAGCCCAGTTGGCGACAGTGGGCAGAGTTTCTTGTAAAGTACCTCCTGCTTCCATACCAGCTGATAGCAGAGTTTGCCTGGGACTGGCTGTCCGTCCACTACTGGACATCTCGCTTCATTATTGTTAACACCATGCTGCTGTCTGTGCTGGAAGGCTGCGCCCTGTGGACACTCTGGACAAGAGCCAGGATCAGGTATACGCAGAGGGGAGGCCGGGTGAGAAAATAAAATATAGGGATGTAGCATTTGGATGCGCTTCCTCAGTACGTAGTGTGTTTGAAAAATCCTGCACTACTTGAACACTACTGGGAAATGTAATTGTTTTAGCTACAGGTTGGTCAGTTTCTGTGGTGGAGAAGGCTACTCACTCACACCCACTAACTTGTATCTTTCACTTTCCTTAGGACTCTGCCACAGAAGATGTGGAACCACTTGTGGAAGATGTTGTCTCAGGGGTTTGCCTTCGCCCTCCTGTGGCCTTTTGTCCCACAGTTTGTGTGCAACTGCCTCTTCTACTGGGCTCTCTACTTCAGTCCCATCATTAATATAGACCTGGTGGTGCAGCAGCTAATGCACCCAGAAATACAGGCACTGTAACAAACTGCATGCAGTCAGTGCCCAATTAATACAGTACAGTTCACAGCAAATAACCAGAAATCCAGTTGCTGTAGAGGAGAGGTGTTTATTTTTAGCAGTAAACTCACATGAGACTGGCTTATTTGCTGTTGAAGGGGAAGACTTCTCGCTTCCTGACTTGTCTCTCTGCTGGATGGTTGCCAGGTGGAACAAAAGAAGCGTTAAGCTATTGTAGGATAAACAAAAACCAACAAGGTGAGAAACAGTGAAACATCTGTGATGTTATTGGTTAAGAGAGCGAGATCTCTGCATGCACGGTGCATTCACAAACCACATTGCCTAAATGGTCCAGAGGGCATTTATGAAAATAATAAGTTGTGTCCAAAAACTGTTGGTAGTGAAGACTGACCTCAGAAGGAGTTTTCTGACAGCTTTGTAGCACTGAGACGGCTGTAGTCCGTTGAAAGGCTTTTTTTGAATGCATATGCAAACGTGGCTACTGAAGGTAAGTAGCAAAGTCAGAAATTAATTTTTGTTTGACTTCTTTTACTAGAAGTCTTTATGGCATGTAATCCACAACTGCTGCTTTAAAAGTATCAGTTTGAATATTATTAGTGTATAGAAAACCTTATTGTGCATAAATTGCAATGTACTCTGGGTCTTCAGTGCGGTTCTTCCTTTGACATGCGAAGTTGGTGTTAAAAAGCTGTCTGAAAATTTACTCTACAAGGTTTGGTAACATGATTGTGAAATGTGTCAAATGTTCTGCAGCCTGATTGGGAACATCAGACTCCACAGCTGATTAGAGGAAAGACAAAAGCATTTCACAATACATATTTCACGTGGATCTGAAACAAAACGTATGTTCTTAACATTTTTGAGAAGCTGATACAGATTTTTTTTATGATTTTTAAGACAAACTGTTCTTAGCCGATTTTATTTGCTGGTAAATATTGCGATGCACTTTTTTGTTTCTTATTCAAACATTTTGTTTGCAGTATTAATTTCTATGTGATGGGTGGTTAGAGCTAATCAAAGACTTTATTTTATACATAGTTCATTTGCACTTAAAGGTTCTACACTGTGATTTTGTTCTTCAATGTTCTCTAATGGCAAAGAAAAAAAATAAAGATTTTTAAATTATGTTATGCTGTTGTGTTTTTCTCATGCCGTAGTAATTGCACATTTTAAATGTGATAAGGATAATTTATGATTATAAAGACAGTTAAAACCAGAACCTGGAGATGTGATCTGAACTTTAGAAGTAGAAAAATATAGTGTAGTAGCTATCCACTTTACAATTATGAGACAAAATTGAATTCATTCATAGAGGGGAAACTTGCATTAGGACACAAAAATGGCTAAAGAAACAAAACCCTAACCCTAATCCTAACATTAAATCTAATATACTGATTATGATAGTACCCAGTAATATACTCAACAGTACATTCGTGCTCAAGTAGCCTAGATGTTGTCCTTGAACACTGAACAGAATAATCTGTACACTGAATATGTATAATACATGAATAGTTTACAATATGTATACACACAAGAAGGTTATCATGAGGGTCAAATATATAATTTTAGGTTAACAGTCCGTACTAGTTCTACGTGGAAAGTCTTCAGCTTGTCTGTCATTTAAGTAGTTTAAATCTATCTCAATATTTTATGGAAGCCCATTTCTGCCAGTGTGATGAAAAAAAAAACGGTTCTGTAAGTCAATATATTGAGATAGTAAGTCATTATATTGACTTACAGAACCGTTTTTTTTTGATAACACAGGCGGAAATTGTCTTACATACTAATATGTATATAAAAATAGCAACAAAAAAAAAGTTAGATTTATTAAAAAAAAA
>JAVQJF010020926.1:0-15723 GCA_036023855.1 Gadopsis marmoratus
ACACACACACACACACACACACACACACACACACACACACACACACACACACACACACACACACACACACACACACACAGGCGATCAGCTGACTGACAGAACCTGTTTGTGGCTGTCGCCTCAGATAAACCAGCGGCACCACACCTGCCTGTGCTGCAGATTCAACTGTCAAAACATTTTGTATCAGCTAACAAATGTCAAATAACTTGTGTTTATCTTCCAGATTGACCTTTGATCTAAAAGTGCACATCAGTCCAGCGTCGGTGAAACTGGCCCAGACTGTTGATCCTGCAGACTAAACTTTAAATGTTGCCGGCTCTGAATGGCAGCCAGGCGTAAAAGTCTAAAACTTTTTTAAATTTCATTTTCAAGAAATCAGGTGATACACATTCCAGATGTTTATCATACCAAGTTGGAAGTGTTTCTCGGCACTACCATCACCTTAGTCTGTGCATATTTGCAAGACTTGTCGTGAATACTTAAACTCCACCTTTATTATTATAACCTCATTAATCACAGGAAAGTACAGACACAACAACAAAACAAAAACAGTAACAAATATGAAAAAGCAGCAGCTCAAGCCAAAGACAGAAACACCCCTAATATTCTGAATAAGAGTGGAAGTAAAAACACACATCTCAAGTAAAATCTGTACCTGGTCGCCCTCCTTCGCCCGCCTCTCCCCCCACATGCTCTTTCTGCTTCTGCAGGGTGCGGCTCCTCTTCACAGGCAGCGGAGGCGCCTGCTGTCCCCCAATCTGAAGCTGCAGACTGGCGCGGCCTGGCTTGGGCTTTATCGTAGGCGGTCTTTTGAACCGTTTCCGCAGCGAGAATTTTGCAGAGCCATTGGTGGGTCGTTCCCCCTTTTCAATCGACACAGACTCCTGTTTGCTAAACCTGTCCACAATGCTCTTGACCTTTCCTCCAGCAAGGCCGGTGCTGCTGCCTCTGTCTACCGGGGGCGGGGAGCCGGTTTGTGAGGGCGGTTTTGGCAGGATCTGCGGTCTCGGTTTGGGCTCGGGTTTGAGGGGTGATGGCGACGCAGGCCGTTCGGATGCTTCCTGGACAGACATGGTGGCTGGAGTCTTCTCTTACTGTGCCCTGACCAATCAGAGGTCAGGCTTTCAGGGCAAAGGTCAATGTGAGCACGTCATCATCATCATCATCTGATGATTAAAGAGAAAGCAGAAGAAAGTTTAAAACCAGTTTGATATTATATCAAATGTAATGTCTAAATTATTAATTATAAAGTATCAAAATGGATGCAGCAGAACCAGAGATATCATCTTCTTTATTGTCAAAACCTGGCACCTGCGTTACCCACAATACAACATAACCGGCAACAGTTTGGTTTGGAGATTCGGTGTGCTATGCTAGTAGCGGCTAATGCACCTTTGTGCGGCACTCAAGTGACATCACGTAAGCAATAGTGCTCCCCAAGACCTGTAAACGGTGGACTTCTCCTTTATAACACTTTAAAAATGTCACAATTGGGGACATCCTGGGACCTAGGGCGGTGGTTGTCAACCTGAAGGTCGGGCCCCCCCATGGGGTCCTAAGATAGGTCTGAAGGATCACAAGAAAATTGAAGACTTAATGACTTTTTGCAAATTTTCTTTCTTGTGAAATACTGCATACCTTCATTTCCCCAGGCTCCATAAATAAAGTCAGAACTTATGATATGGAGCCACACGCTGACCACTTTATTTCATGGACTTTTCTGGGGATTTGAACTGGACACGTGAACCCCTAGGTTAGTGGTTCTCAACCTTTTTGGTTTAAAAAAGATTTGACTCACTATAATTATTGTGATCTTCTGCAGCAGAAATAAACATTTACACAAGGCAATAAACACGACATAATTCAGTGTTTCCATGACAGTACAATCCTATCAGACTTTGAGCTCTGAGCTAACAAGTGCCCCACTGTAGTACGGCCTCAGAGGAACGTGAACTTTGCCGTGTAAGGAGCCCACTCATTTCTAGTTACAACACAAGAGATGATGTCAAATCAGCCAGTTAGCTCAAGTGTGTTTGCTGCTCTACAAGTTGACACACTGAACACTGACGTCCGGCTACAGATCATAGATTTGTCCATTGTAAAGTTCCCTGGAGTCTTAAATTAACTTATTAATTTACTGCTTTAATGGCTGCAATGAGTCGGCAGCATCAAACACTTCCTTTTCAGAGAAGATAGCAAGAGTCAGCCTACGGAAACGCCACGAAAAAAACCGAGCCAACGATTTATTGTTACTACAGCTTGAACTCCTGTGTGAAACAACACACTGACGTAGCAAACACAGGCAGCGATCCTGCTTTGGTTTGCTGTCATTGAACGTGTAATACCCGTGTAGCAAGCTGACGTCCTGAACATTATCGCATGACACATGGCACACTGGTGTAATTCACTTAATAGTTAACCATAGTTTCAACAAAATGTACATTTATAATGTCACCCTGACAGGATGAATAGCCTCCAGCGCCTCACCTCACCGTGGAAACCTTTACCTTTCAGCTAGTCTGCTCTGAAAACACTTGTGCTCTCCTTCAATACTTAACGCGTAAACCTGCCGTAAACAGAAAGCAAAAGCATATGACCCTGAGCGTGCAGTGACATCTCTTATACACAGAAATGTCATCATTAAGGAATTCAATGACCGCCTGCAGATATCTGATCTGAAAATGTTGTTATTGCAGATTCAGGTACACACACTGATTCAACGCTTTCGCATTCAAACACAGGGAAAGGTCCTGCTTCACAGCGCTCCACTCCTTCAAATGAAGCAGTCAAACGTCTATAAAAAGACAGATGGGGGGGAAAGAAAATCCATTTCCATTCCAGGCGGCCAAATGGCCACACGGCAGATCCTTCTCTCCGCGGTCTAACTTTTATTTTTATGATGTGTGCGCGACAGCTGACGCAATACCAAACCAAACACAGGTGAGTCACCTTCTGAGTCACGCAGAACACAGAGCAGAGATCCAGAAGGCGACGTCGTGACTCTGTGATTGATGCGTCAAGCGTGCAGCAGCATGCATTTCGGAGTACGCGCAAGGTCGCTGAAAGGTGGCAACAAACGGCCATTTCTACTGAGGACTGATGTAGCGATTATGTTTTGGATTGACTGGCTGGTCGTTTAGTCTATAAGTATCTGAAATGCTGACAGACGCCGGTCGCAGGGAGCAGTAGGACAGCTGGCAGTCGTATAGTTTCTCTCCAGCAGTTTGCTCCAGACTGTTCTGAAGACTTCGACCAGCTTGCCTCCGCTACACATCGCTGTGCTGTGGCTCCTCGGGACTGGAACAATGGGACGGGCATTTTCAACCACGCAGGCTGATTGATAATAAAAAGGAAAAGGCTTGGTAGCTGTTCAGCACTGCCGATGAGGAAAAATCTAAATGAAACAGTAACCGTGTCATCAACACGTATGTTCCTTATCGGAATCTCTAGAGGGCACGCCGCTGATTTCACACATGGAGGCCCGGAAACTCATCACAAGCAGCACGACTCGGCTGCTGTTTGACGTCTTCTCTTACAGAACCAGGGGAGACATTATGGAGGAGGCAAGACACTGTTGTGTTGCATTGTGGGAAATGCATGATCCAGTGCTTTTGGGAGCCTGGGACCACACTGCAGACACGAGGTCGGGAAACCTCGGGCCTCGGCTGCATCGATTTTTGACCTTTTGTCTTTTAAATCATTATGCAAAATCACTGGAGTGCCCAATTAACTGAGGCACGCACAAAGTGGGCCGTAGCTTTGTGAAAGATTAGAGTGAAAGCAAGTTCGCCTGACGTCGTGACCGGATCAGACGGCATTTCTAAGAAATGAATCAACAGCGGTGCCTAATACCAGCAGGCAAAACAAAAGACAGACGGCGATCTACTATTTCGGGCTCTTGACTTGACAGAGTCTTTCCAGTCAATAACACACAACCAGCAGCCTCTTTGTTATTGAGAAAGTGCACCGGCAAGTCGGACCAGTTTGGACCAGTCAGCGAGCTTATAATAAAGAGCCAGACACGGGTTCACGTTTCAGGCCGACGAGAAAACGTTCCGGGGGCTGACATGCGGCCCGCGTGTGGAATACCTGCACAATGACAAGCGCAGGACACGGAAACACGAGGAGGTGGATTAAAAATCAACGCCCTTTTAAAAAGGCACCGAGCCGCGCGCGTCCTTCCATATACTCTCGGCACTCGTCCTTCTCCTCCAGCTTCTTGATTTTCGAGTTCCGCAGTCCGCAGCAACGCCTTGACGCACGTCTCAGGACGAAAACTAGCCTTTAACTTGTCTTGTGCCGTCAGTCATCAGGACACACGACACCACAGTAATGTGTGCGTGTGTGGAGGGGTCTTTTTTTTTTTAATAGGTTTCAGGTTTTGGCCCCGCGGGTTGATATCGTTGTCCACGGGGTGACGCATAAACCTCAAACAGGAGGGTGTGTTCACTCACAAAGCACTCATCAAGACAGTGAAGACACGACGCATTCTGATTGTGTGCTGATGCACTTACAGACAACGTGAGAGGCCAGACTGGAGGTCTGGAGGCCCCCCCCCACGGCTCTCCTTCAGTCTGCCGCCCCCCCGCCAGGCCTCCCCACTCTTTTGTCCCCCTTTGCTCTATTGACCCGGATTAGTTCAATAGCCACATCCTCCGGTCTGCTGGACCTCAGGCCGGGTCAGTGGGCCACTCGTTCAGTGTCCTGATGAATCCAACACACATGAGGTTGTGTGATCCCTTAAATCAGACCAGCTTGAGAACAACCCTTAAGTGCTTAAAGAGGGTGTCCATTAACACAATGCTGTGTGTGTGTGTGTGTGTGTGTGTGTGTGTGTGTGTACAGTGTGCCATCTGCTCTGGGACCTGCTGGGTCAGTGTCTGTGTGTGTGTGTGTGTGTGTGTGTGTATATAAAAAGGATAAGGGGGCTTTAAAAACGAGAAGCCCACCATAATAATACACGACGTGATGACGTTGGACAGGAAGAGGAAACGCGCACACACACACAAGCCGTGGGAACGCATGAGCATTCTACGGGGCTGCTTCGCTGACCTGAGGGCTGCACTCCTGCAAAAAACTGCTGAAGGCGCCATAAAGGTCAACATTAGTGAGAAGGAAGCATGAAAACAACAAATGGGCAGACAGTTCGTGGCATGTTCCAACTCAAAGTTTGCCTGCAAGAAACATGACGTCAGCTGCAGGAGACAACAGCTGCTTTTCAGTGTGACAGCGTCCCTACACGCTTATAGAGGGGGGGGGGCAGGTGCTGAACCACCGAAAACTGACCTGAGCTCAGTCCGAACAGACCTGACACACAGGAGGAAAACTCACCGTGTGTTTCAGACTCGCCTGGTTCCGGTTCCGTCTGTCTACCGAACACGGTGGGCTGTGGAGAGAAAGGGAGTCTTTTTAGTTTGAAATGTGTCCCGGGGAGAGGAGAGGAGAGGAGGGAGGGGGGGGGGGGCAGCACCTTAAACTTGGCTGAAAGAAGAAAAGAAAGACCGTTAAAAAGAATAGTCCACGACGCTGAAGCGAACCGGCTCGGCTCCTTGTCGTCTCCCTCCGACCATCCCGCTGTTGTTGTTGTGTCCTTTGTTACCGGCAGCGTGAATGAGAGGACACGGAGGAGGTAGGAGGTAGGAGGCACCATCAGCCTCCTCCCTCCTCCGCAGCAACGTTTAGAGCTTCCGGTGCTGGCTTTCAAAATAAACTCCCGAATTGAGCTGCGAGTTCCAGGGTGCAGCGAGTTTATTTTATATTTGTAACTCTATAAAACCCATACAGTCATTTCATCCATCCAACTGTTAAACGCTCACGATGAGCTGGCTGCGGATGATTCTTCCATTTAAAAATGTGTGGGTGACAATAGGGATGTTTTTGCATTATGGGTTGGCTGATGATCGCTATGAAGAGCCTGTGTGGTGGGTTTTAACGTTTGTTTTAGATATGTTACTACGTCCTTTGTGTAGTTGATCATGTTTTCTGTGTTTGTTCTGTGTTTCACCTGCCCGCGCGCCACATTTACCCTAAAAAATAAATAAAGTTAATGCAGAGTTGAAGTTGAGTTGAATGAAACCACAAAATGTTTATAATCAGACAACATATATTTGTCTATAATTTACTCATGTTTTGATATATAATATACATGCATTCATGTTTCAGCTCTATTGTCCCACTTGGAAATTTGGCTTGCAGACGTTCAAAAACAGACACATCAAACTCTTTCTCTACAGCAAGAATAATTGAATAAAGACACTAATTTAAAAAGGGACACACCGTAGACATAAAAACAATAACTGGTAGTAATAAGCAAAAACAAATTAAAACCAATTCAACGTAATAAATATTAAGTCCAAATGTTAAAACATAATCCAGGTGCTTATTTTGAAGGCCAAAATGCCACGCTTCCGGCACATTCTGGGTGTTAATTGTAAACTTAACACTGCTTCGTTTTTCCAGTCTACTAACGCCCCATAAACTATAATAAACACCTAGATATTTGTCTGGCTTATGGTTGGTGTTACACAACTATTCTATTGTGTTTTATTTGTTTGCTACTTACAATAAAGTGTTGTTTCAGTCATAGTATTGTTGTTTCAGCCTAAACAGGGAGATTACTCATTAAATAAATCATTACTTTGTCTTTTTTTTTCTTCTTTACGACCAAGTTTATCTGAACGGTCGACCTTCCTGGACACTAGTCTTCTACCTGTACATGACTGATAGAGCATATAACCAACTGTTTATAGTAAATTAACAACATAATAGTTGCGCAACAGGAACCTCTGTATTTCACTCCTGCATCCTGCTTCCACCTGGCGCCTCAGTTCGGGATTCTTCAGAGAAATTAGATGTTTTATTGTCTGAACTCAATAACTGTTTTGGGGCTGTAAGCGGTGGCATAAGGGTTTCATAGCTTCGCAAATCAATTTAACTTTTGTTTGCAACTCAAAATATTGACTATCCCATAATAAGTCTTAAAAACGTGACTTAGAAAGTACATCTCTTTTGTTTGTTCTATAGTTTTAACTTAAAATGTAACTTTCTATGGCACCATTTTGACCTGCCATCTGGTAATTTTGGCTGTGCGACTACAAACCCGCTACCTCACAACCTTTACTGGCCACGTTTTTATTCCCATTTTTTTTAAATTTTTTTTTTATAACTTATCATCTATGTCTTCCCTCACTGGTGAAACTGGGCCTCCACAATATCCAGGCTGCATAGAACCCGAGAGGGAGGTCTGGCTCCTGTGGAGCAGCACCGCTATGAACCAGAAGTAGACCCGGTCCGTTCGATGGAGACGCTGCAGGTAACTCGAGGCATTCTGTCCCCTGTCGGTCACCGTCCAGGACGCCACATCCGGGCCCTTCGCCGCCGAACACACAGCAGCCGCGGCGCGAGCGGCGCGACACTGAAATCGCGCGGGTCTATTTAACTTGGATGCTCCTGTTGCGCACAGATACTGCGGCATTTGCTTTGCCCCTCGGTGAGTCGCAGTGCAAGCCGGTATCGCGCCGCCGACAGAGGAAGTGCTCCTCGACCAATCACGTCTGTGTTTACACCATCACCTGTCAAACGTACACCCTCCGCTATATGTTCTCTCTGAAAGGTATGGTGGCGGCGTTTGTTTCACTCTTCGCTTTGTGTCTAAACGCGAGCGCCGTCGGGTGAGGTCGCGGGCCGGGCACGGCCGCGAGGAAGCCGGTGCGACTTTGGCGAGAAGCAGCCGGGGTTAGCGGGGTTGGCGCCCCCGGAGCTAGCGAGCCGGAGCTGGCTAGCTGCCCCGCGTTGGCTGGTTCGCTTTAGCCGATTGTCAGAGAGTCCGTGCGCCCGGTCGTTGTTGTCCCCCCCCGGCGACGCGTGTTGCCTTCGCGAACCCGGCTCGCCGACGTCCGGAGCCCCCCCCCCGTGCGTGTGCGTGCGTTCGCCAGGAGAGGCTTGGAACGCAGCCGCCGAGCTAACGGGACCCGGCAGCCAACGCAGCGCATCCTCGAGCTAGTAGCAAGCAAGCGGCGCGCTCCTGTCGGCTGCGGGCGGCGGCAGCAGCTCGCACGGTTGGGATTAAACTCGCCGTCTGTGTTTCCGACGGGCTCGGTAGATGAGCGGCAGCACGGCGGCCCCGGCGGCCGCGGCCCGCTGCGCGGAGCCGAGCGCGTCTTTTGTTCGCTGCTAGTCTCGTCGCTGTGCTGCAGGTGTAGTTTGTTAGCAGCCGGTCCCGGCGGCGGCCGCCGAGGTCCGTCAGAAGTCCCGCACTCGGAGCGTTGGTTTTCCAAAAGTAACGGTTACCCGTTGTGAGCCCGGCCAGGCACGTTACGTTGCACTCGTTAATCCTGCTGCCGTCGTGTGCAAGTAGCATTTGGTTTAGGTGGAGCTAATTTTGGCTGCTTTTTAACCTGTTCAGGATGTGTCATGTTTTCTAAGCTCGTTATAATTTCTGCGTCTGCCACGTTGCCATTGCCTGTCACATAAATGTGTAGGGGGGCTGTAAATGGGGTGTAAGAATAAAAAAAAAAAAGCACAATATTTACCTCTGATATGTAGTGGAGAAGTATAAAGTATCTTAAAATGGAAATGCATGTGAAGTACTTGAGTAGACATACATTACACCACCTCACTGTGTTTGCCCTTCAGCAGCTTCTGTCCACTCTGTCTGTCTCTGTCTCTCTCTCTCTCTGTGTCTCTGTCTCTCTGTCTCTCTCTCTCTCTCTTTCTCTCTCTCCGTGTCTCTCTCTGTCTGTATGTCTCTCTCTCTCTCTCTCTGTCTCTCTGTCTCTCTCTCTGTCTCTCTCTCTCTGTGTCTCTCTCTCTCTCTCTTTCTCTCTCTCCGTGTCTCTCTCTGTCTGTGTCTCTCTCTCTGTCTCTCTCTCTCTCTGTGTCTCTCTGTGTCTCTCTCTCTTTCTCTCTCTCCGTGTCTCTCTCTGTCTGTGTCTCTCTCTCTCTCTCTTTCTGGGTTTTTTCTCAGAGTCAAATGTTTCAGCCCAAGACTTAATGTGTTTTTTTCAAATGGAAATCTTTCAAACGTTTTGTACGTCCTTTCATGCACATTTTCCCGAATCTTGAGCATGGCATATTTGGTATCTTTGAAAGCCGTTGGATCTCCACACGAAGAGCAATCTTCGGTTGCTTGTAACGTCGGACTAACTTGTCATCCCCCCTATAAGACACCAGGGGCTGAACTTAAAAACTAGTGAGAGAAAAAGAAAGGGGCATCATGGTAGAGACTCCGGTTTTCTGGTTACATTTTGAATTTCTAAGACTATAAAGGAGGGACGATGTGCAGAGGGGAGGGGAGTGAATCTGACCCAGACAGTATAAGGTGGAGTGCAGTGTGGGTTCTTACAGTACAGCTTTTTGTTTCACAGTGTTCACGCTCGGTCTCTTTCTTCTCCTGTGCACCCAGGAGCTGAAACGCACACTCGCACTGAAGCGCCCACGGTAGCCGCTAACTGGACGGACTCTCTGGCAACTGACCTTTTGCAGGTAAGCCTGGGCTCACTTTCTACAATACAGTTAGACTAAGCTACGTCTGCTCTGACCCTCCACAGCTGGTGTTGCTATGTCCTTCAATATTTTCCACAAGACTTGCTTCTTCTTACTCCTTGAGGTGCATCCTGTGCTTTCCTGTAGTGTAAATACATTCCCTTTGCTTTTCGAGAGGGTTGGGCAGTGTCTTTTTACCAGCAGGATCGTATTTCACACGGCAGCTATGATCTGGATACACACTGGGTGCACATAGTGAGACTTCAGGAGGAACAATCCTACGGAAACGTTGCAAATATATTAGAGAATAACACAAAGCCAGTGTTGTTCTCAGAGCGAGGGGATGGAGTTGCATGATATTAAAGCAAAAAAATTACTTTCAAATGAGTGATTCCCACAACACGTACTCAGCGCAGCTATTATGTGGGATCATGACTTGGTATCAAAAATAGAAACCAGTGGAAAAAAGGAAGCGATGTAAGAGACAAAACCTGATGCCCTCCATCAACTGTTAATTGGAGAACAATTTTTATGAGGTTCTCGTTAATGTGTGGTTTTTAATTCTAATGATTTTAGTTTTATTGCTGCACCAGCTGTTAGTAGTCGTAAAAAAATGCAATTTTCTCCCTAAATCACAAGGCCGCCACTGTGCTCACAAAACGTGCACAGTGAGAGGCGCAGTTCATGGATTTTGTAGGTTAACATGTTAAAATGCCCGGGGAAGAGCCGCTGTGGACAAGATCCAGTGATTTTGAATCACAAGGAATGCCAGTAGCAGTTGTTTTCAGTGTAGGACAACGCTCAGTGTATGACTTGTGACAACCCTGCCCCCCCCCCGAGGCTTTGTGGCACCGTGTGTTTGTCTGAGGCCCGTAAAGCGTTAATTGGAGCGTCTCCGGTGTAACGTGCAGCATCGGTGCAATGCCACAGAGGCCGCCGCAATCTTTAGGGGGCTATGGAAAGCAGTCCTAGAGAATATGTGCAATTGAGGGAGGGAAGAAGAACAATGTATGAGGCGCAGTTTGAAACGGGCTGGCTTTTAGTTAGTACTGTAGGAAGTATGAAATTCCATGCAAATACAGCAACTAATTCCTTCTGCAGAGATTACAGGGTTTGATTTATTCAGATTTTTTTACTTTTCTCTTGCACTCCTTCCTTCCCCTTTTCCTCTCCGTCTTAGTGGAATAGCGGAATAAGTCTTGAACAATGAGCTCAGTGGCAGTGTTGACCCCGGAGAGCTTTGCGGAGCATCGCAGTGGCCTCAAGGACCAGGAGATTACAGGTAAAGTAACGTTGTTACTTTTTGTTAGAAACGTTTCACCTCTGTAGCCCAAGCTAGTTAGCCTCTTATTAGCCCAAGAGATCAGGTAAATTACATTTTCTCCTACTTGCCTTTGCCAGTTACAGTATTTCTCCTCTCAGTATTCTTATTGACTGCCCCCCCCCATTATCCATCCGTACACGCATGCTGTTTTCTTCCCCCATCCTTACTCTTAATCTTTGCTGTATTTATCTTCGTGTCCCCGGGCCAGGCTGTGTCCCTGAGGATGAGGCCTACATCCCCACCTACCTGGAGGCCTTCCCTCCGTTGCCGGAGAAGGGGGCACCAGGGGAGAAGGCCAGGGAGCCGGCTTCAGCGTGGGGGAGTAAGATCAGGCCCATCAAAGCCTCCGTCATCACCCAGGTCAGGCAGCCACTCAGTACCCAAGTATACACATACAAATGAATGAACACACGTCGGAGAAAGAGAGAAGTTTGCATTGTAAATTTTCTCATTTACAAACAGTTGTTGTTTGTCATTCATTCCTTCCTCGACTCTGTAGATATTTTTCTTACATTAACTAAATTTTGCTACAAGCCACATTAGCAGCGGCAGAGCTGGTCATCAGGATGCGTCTATTATGGGAAAATAAGCAAATGAGACGCGTTGCCTGAAATGTGAACCCCCTCCCCCGTCTAACCCGCTCTGTGTGTAGGTGTTCCACGTGCCCCTTGAGGAGCGTCGCTACAAGGACAACAGCCAGTTTGGAGAGGGCGAGGAGGCCAAAGTGTGCTTGGACATCATGCAGCGGACGGGGGCCCACATTGAGCTGTCCCTGGCCAAAGACCAGGGCCTGTCCATCATGGTCACCGGCAAACTGGACTCCGTCATGAAGGCTCGCAAGGAAATCGTAGCTCGCCTGCAGACGCAGGTTTATATATCATATTTTGTGTTTAGAATTTGTTACATGTCCACACTGTTGGGTTGTGGGATACCGAGTGCACAGCAGGGGGGGGTTTCTTGACCTTTGGCTGAATAAAGTTTAAATTACAGTATTATTGTGGTGAGTTAACATAAAAAAGTAACAAAAAACATTACTGTAATATGTAAAAAGTGCTAATATAAGAAGCTTAGATAAGCAGTGATTTAATTTGCACAGGTACAGTCAGATTATCACCACGAGTGAAATGACTGTAATTTTACCAATTTAAAAATACCTATTGACAACATATTGGTGCGATCACGTTGTGTGCTGGTGTTAAAACTTGTATTTGTAGGGAATGCACATTCCTGCATTTTGGAATCTCAACCAGTCTATCTTTAAGTAACTGAAGCGTAATGAAGGAATTTCACAGGCAGTTTGTGTCTTGATAACTGATGAATGGGACAAGAGAAGTTTTTAATGTTGCAGTCTATTACTTTCATTCCATCCTCACAAAATTATTCGGCAGTGTTTTAGAAGTGGTAGTTAGTTCTGTGCGGTCAGGCCGCTTTAGGACAAAAAGTTGAGCTGTACAATGACCGTCAGCTCTCGAGGGTGGCCTCTCTGAGCTTCAGCTGCAAACGTGCTGATTTCCACTTGAAGCGGTGCACTGAGGTCCACCTGTTTAGCTGAGCTGCAGTTATTGATATACTGGTGCAGATAAACCCTCTGTCCTCCTTGCAAGGTCGAATGCTTTTGTTGTTGTTTACCTACTGAAAACCCACATATTTCATTGTTTCTGTCAAGTTTCATCCAATCAGAAAGGTGAGAAACTAGAATACTCATATTCCCATCTCTAATATCGTGAAGCTGCACTATCAACAACTGGGGGTTTTTGTGGATGTGCCTGAATCTTAACTCCTGAGAGAGGCCTATGTAATGCTTATGAAGTGAGTTCAGACAAGCTAACGTGCTCCGATCCAATGATTTGCTGCCGTTTTCCATTGTGTAACAGTGCAAATCTAACTCTTTCTCCCTGAAACCTCCCCCTGCTCCCCCAGGCCTCAGCTACGGTCGCCATCCCCAAGGAGCACCATCGTTTTGTCATCGGTAAGAACGGCGAGAAGCTGCAGGAGCTGGAGCTGAAGACCGCCACCAAGATTGCTATTCCACGTCCCGACGACCCCAGCGCCAACATCCGCATCACCGGCACCAAGGAGGGCATCGAGAAGGCTCGCCACGAAATACTTCTGATCTCTGCTGAACAGGTGGGCCTTGCAATGGACTAATGTGTATAAATGCTAATGTTAAATATATCAGGTAGTTTGATTGGCTGTGACTTGGCCATCAAGAGCTGAAGACTAAAACTGTATACAGGTGTTAGATTTGAATTTCCTTTTCATTCTGGACTTTATTGGCTCCCTAATCGTGGCACTCATCTTCACTGTCTTGGTAAACCACTATTTACATATTGTATTGTTTGATCGACTCTCCTCCTCCTCGCGCTCACCCACTCACCAGGACAAGCGTGCAGTGGAGCGTCTGTCCCTGGAGAAGGCCTTCCACCCCTTCATCGCCGGCGCCCACAACCGGCTGGTGCAGGAGCTGAGTCAGGAGACGGGCGCTCGCATCAGCATCCCTCCGCCCAGCCTGCCCAAAGACGAGATCGTCATCACCGGAGAGAAGGAGGCCGTCGCCCTGGCACTCAGCCGCATCGGGGCCATCTACGACGACAAGGTGCGTTTTATTCCGAAGGTTTCCCAGCGAGCACAGAGCTCACGGGGTATCGGCAGAGTCTTGAAAAGTATTAAATGAGTTTAGCAAAAATTAAGACCCTTGAAAAGCATTGAAATGCATTTATTCTAAATAGTCCAAATAGGTTGTATGCTAAACATTTGCGTGCATTTCTTTATTTAAATTGTGTAGTCGCATCGCGCATGGGATTGTTCTGTGTGGGCTAGTTAGGTTAGAGTCCTGCTCAATGTGCCGTCATGTGAGATGGTCAAACCTTCTCCGCGCTCACTGCTTCCTGTTAGCTTGTCCACACTACACGACGGAAGGCTTAAAATGGGGAAATGCAAGTTTGTGCCAAAGTGGTTAGAAGACTTTATTTAAATAAAGGCTGAAGCCCGTCGCAGGGAACAACCGGGAGGCGTTTTGCTAAGTGTTGTCTCGATAAGGATCAACGAGATCCGTTCACATATATGCATACAAGCTAACAGACAGCAGTTGTCTATGGCGCGTTTCTCTGCTACACCACGACCCGGTACCACCGCTGAAGTCACTATGACGCCCGCTTCATCTTCTGCTGACCTCAGGGTGATGATGGGCACCACACCAACGCTTCCTGCTGAAGGTCTGTGGTGTCAACACGGTGGTAAATCACTATCTGAATTCCAAAAAGGAATATGCGATATGTTTAAAGCAAAGTGTCCCGACTCAGACTTTGCCAAGATGTTTGCATGTGGCAAGGACAGAACCGGGTACATCGTTAGATTCTGATTAGCGCGACACTTCGAGCAACAGCTCGTTGATGGCATCAACAAGTCTGGGTCGTTTGCCCTCTTGTTTGATGAGAGCCTCAATCATACGGCCAAGAAAAAACAGTTCAACGTCCACGTTCGATATTGGAAGGATGACTGTGTTCGATCCAGGTACCTTGGGTCTCAGATTTTGGGACATGGACGAGCCGATGACTTGTTGCATCACATCAAAGTAAGTGTAACTATTAGTATAGTAATTATTGAACATGATTTTTATTGATCTGCTCCACACTGCAATTTATTTCACCAGAAGTGTTTTCACTTTTTCGGGAGTGTAAGGTTAGCTGGCTAACCAGGCTAGGTGGTTAGCTTAGCTTGCATGGCTGGAAAGTAACCGGAGTGGCCTCCACTGTAAACCCGAAAAAGTTAACAGGACTCACAAAAATTAAGGCAACTGATTGCTCTAATTTTTTTAATATGATGACCTTAAAATGACCTTCAAATGTTTTCGGAGTTAAAATATTTAGATCGCATGCTTCATGTACCTTTTTAATTACAGTTAAATTAAAGCTGCGCAGGCAGAAATGACTGGTTCACCCCTACAAGTGGGTCAAATCAGAAGTCAGTCGTTCATCATTTTGGCGTAGCTTCATACTGTGAACTTGATAAGGAGGTGTTAACTAATCTTGTTACATTAACAGAACATTACATTTAGTTGTTGTCTTTGCACGGTCACTTTGCTGCTGTATGTTGTCGCACAGGACACTAACAGTATTAATGTTACTGTTACAGACGCACACATGTTAAAGCGATAGACATAAGTTGTGCAATTATCCGTTGAAGTGGTGCTTACTTGAGCAAAAGAGTTGATATTAATTCAAAAATATCTGTTTAATTAACTCAAAAGAAAGAAAATGTCACAGGAACTTTAAATGTTTACATTAGTACAATTTTGAACTTCTTAATCTATTTAATTACTTTGGGCATTTGGGTTTATAGTGTAACACTACCTGGATGTAATATTAAATCGGTGACAAATCTGCTCTATAGGCCTAATTATAATTATATATAATTATGTGTGACTAAATTAAAGAATAAACATCGAGGATTAATGGTTTAAATAAACATATTGCTGTGTCAGTTCACAGGAACTGAATATGAGGAACCTTGTGCCCCGACGTCAACTCGAAGTTAGTGGATCTGCTGCAGAACGAGCAGGCAGAGCTGTATGGAGATGCTCAGCTGGTGCTTGTTGGAAGCTGTGGTCTTCACACCCTGTAAAGGCGGCTTTACAATGTGGCAGCTGGACAAGCTACTGAGAGCAACGCACTTCCTCTTCCACAACGTTCCTGCGAGGAGAGAGAGAGGACTTCACTATCCTGACTGGGTCCTCCTGCTTCCCACCACCATTTTGTGGCCACAGATGGATTGAAGATGTCCCTGTGGCGGAGAGAGCAGCTGAGGTTTGGACAATGCTACAAATGTATGTGGATGCTGATTTGGCCAAATGTTTCATGTTTTTGTTAACGTGAGTGAGTGTGTGTGTGTGTCTGTCTGGGCCTATAATTTAATAT
>JAVQJF010020932.1:0-13961 GCA_036023855.1 Gadopsis marmoratus
ATGGGGACACAGTTGCCATGCTGGCCTCCACCGGGGGCAACTTGGGGTTCAGTGTCTTGCCCAGGGACACTTCGACATGTGGACAGCAGGGGCTGGGATCAAACCACCAACCCTGGGGTTAATGGACAACCGCACTACCCCCTCAGCCACAGCCGCCCCGATGATCAGATGACTCTTACAGTAACAAGTAAGGCAAACTGTCCTCATGCGTGAAAACATTCTATTATTGAAATGTAGGCATGGTGGAGTATTTCGTTGGCCTAATGTGGTATGTTAAGCCTCATTGTGTTGAAATGCAACTGGTTTCGGGCCAACTTAATGAATAAACGTATTTCCACACCAGAAGTCAGACACCTCCCATTTGAAATGGTATTTAAAATTATAGCAGCAGAACATAGGTAAAGTTTGGCGTCTATTCTCCAACCTCATCACTCTCCACAGATATGTTCATACAAAGATATTGGGGATTGATGTGCAAATATCTTAACTCCCCTAGCAGGAGTCTGCAGGTGGATGCTGGGGTGGTGCAATACTTGATGCAGGGCAGCAGTGGCGTTGACAGGCAGAGGCAGAGCAGCTTGAATAGATGGCCAAATAGGGAGGGTGTGATTGGTAGATGGTTGCGAAGGGTGAGGTACGTCATATGTGTAAAGCAGCGCAGCTCGAGTTGACGGCCTGAACGAGATCGCAGGTGTAACTCTATTCTTGGTAGCGCGGAGAGCCCTTAGACCTTCACGTTGGAAATAAACCTCACACAGAATACGATTTAACAGCTAACTAAATATAAACATTTACAAAAATCAAAACTGGGGGATGCGTTAGGGGGGGACATGAACTCAGAACCTCTGCATCTTCTACAGTTATGGCTACAGCCCTGCCTCCAGTAACATCACTTGAAGGTTTTGCATAAAGTAATTAAAGGGATGAATTTCATAATTTCCAAGCAGTGAAAGGAGGAAGGTAAGAGGTCATAATAGTTTTGGCTCAGCTTTATCACTGTTTGCATATGTGTGTAGGTGTGTCAGTGTGTGTGCAGATTTATCTCTCTTGTAGCAGCCTCTCAGAGCGGCAGCATCTCCAAAACAATTTACAGCCGACACATTTATAGTCCTCTGTCGTAAAAACACCAGATTGATCCCCCCACCCTCTCTCTATCATATTCAGTGCCGTACGCTCCATTAAAAAACTCTGCTTCAATATTTTAGTGTGTTTTAAGCGGGCATATTTCTGTATGTCCATGGCAGCCTGCACCCCGGGGGCTTTTAGGGCTCCCAAAATATTTCAAGAGGCATAAAATGGCGGCGTCCATAATGTAAACCAATACAGAATATGGCTAATACCATTAGGACGAATCACACACACGTCTATGTTATAAGCCATTACAGAACACAGTCAAATAAATAACAGCTCGATGAATGCGGCCGATATGAACTCTTGGCAGCAGATGCCTACACGGGTATGGTTTGGACAGGAGCTTACACTTTAAGACTTTCTGTTCTAGAATTGAACCTTTTTCACGCTCTTTTTCAGTCAGCAATCACATACGCAGACATGTGGAGAAAGAAAAGGAAGCGAGAGAAGGTGTGGAGAGCACGAATGCCACGTAAGAGCTGGAAAAATGGAGCGACGCCTGCGAGCTCGTTCAGGCAGTCAGCTCGAGCCGTGCTGCTATACACATGCGACATACCTCACCCTCCACAACCATCATACCACACATCCAACACACCCTCCAAATCTGGCCGTCTATTTAAGCTGCTCTCCCTCTGCCTGTCAACGCCACTGCTGCCCTGCATCAGTACTGCTGCCTGTTCTTTCAGCACCAACGTCACCCCGGCATCCACCTGCAGACTCCTGCTGGGGGGTTTAGGATGTTTGCTCATCACTCCCCAATGTCTCTATGTAAACATATGTGTGGGGAGTGATGAAGCCGGAGCCTAGAGACCAAATAACTATGTTCTGCTACTGTAATAAACACTTCAAATGGGAGTTGTCTGCCTGAAATAAAAATTGCTCACACAGCGCGTGAGTCAATAAAAGAGATTTCCGGCTTCCCGGTTTGCTCCTCTGTTGTGTGGCCCACTGCACATGCGCATTAGTGTTTCCCCTGCCGACTCCGCATGATCTGTCTCCCTCGGCCTGTGGACTCGGGATGGTATGACGCAAATAAAAATTCCTTTTCTAGGCTCTGGGAGTCTTTTACTAAATATAAATCCTTCGTGGTTTAAAACTTCGTAACACAAAGAGTAATAATTGACCTTGATTGCATTTGGAGGCGTCTACGAGGAAAATGCTTTTTGCTTTTTTTTCTGAGTGGCAGCTCTCTCAAGACATTCTTGGTAAACAGACATGTAAGGGAGGGGAGTGGATAGGAAACATGGAAGAGAGGAGAGGAAACATGGAGGTACTTAAAAAACATAAACAAATAAGAAAGAAAGTGGAATATTTCCATCATATTTTCTTGCAAACGACTAGAATTAGTGCAAACTCAAGTAAAACTTTACTAATGTTCACATAACTGCAGTGGACTCATTCGCTTCTTCTTTTGATGATTCTCTGAAATCAAGTCAGTCAACATTTGGGCCAAATGTGGATATAAACTCAACTATAGAAAGAAGATATAAGAATAATATAAAAGACATGCAGAGAAGGAGAGAAAAGGAAACATGCAAAGGAGAGTAAGGGGAATGAACAGGAGGAAAGGAGACACAGAGAAGAGGAGAGGGGAGAGGAGAGGAGGGGGGAAAGGAGACATGAAACATGGTGGAGAGGATACGTCAAGAGGAGAGGGGTGTGTGGAAAGGAGAGAGGAGGAAAGGAGACAGGAGGAGGAGAGGAGAGGAGGAGGAGGAGGAGGAGAAAATTTGTAGGTAGGAGTGTGTGTGATAACCTTTGACCTCTGACCCTCTTAATCCACCCACCCACCTACACACACACACCACACACACTCTCTCTCACACTCACACGCAGAGCAGACAGACAGAGTGTGTGAGAGGGATGGAGACAGCGGCGTCCTCCTGTCTATCTGTCTCTCTCACTCCCTCTCTCTCTCTCTCTCTCTGTCACACACACTCTGTCAGGCTCGCTCGCTCATCTCATTTGCTCTCTCTCTCTCTCTCTCAGTCAGGGTCATGCAGCTAAAGTTCACACTGAGGTCACCTGCACAGTGGATGTGCGTTCATGTGTGTGTGTGTGTGTGTGTGTGTGTGTGTTTAACTACACTGGAACGCCACAGTGACATCACCAAAGCTATAAGCTGAAAGTAATTATTAAAGTTTTATAATACTGTTATATAGGACTTAGTACAATTAGTTTACAAGGTCAAACTCGGCTAATGTGGAAATGAGCATTTATGCATTTTGATATTAAGGAGTCGTTGTACTTTAATTACATTATATCATTAAAATTTAAGTGCTAAAGAGAGAGACAGTTATGAGGTTAATGATACCCCTTTAAACTAATGTGATGACCCTGGTAAAATCCATGTTTGGTATTGTTGTGAATGGAAGACCCTATAGCCACCATAAGGCATTTATAAGCAGTATATAAACAATGAATACATTTTAGGCTCAGAGCGTTATAGCTTCTGATTTTGTTTTGCAATAGTTTCCTGCAATAGCCAAATGAAACTAGTTCATTCTCTTGTATCATTTGCAAAGTTATGAATGGATGGCGGTCACTCAAACTGATATAAGACTACTATTACCTAGGGACCTCTAGTAATTTGTAATAATTGCGGAGGTCATCTGTGATCCTAATCTGCCATGTCCATAATTTGTAAAGTAAAGATTCCACTGCAATTTGCCTACCTTACTTCGCCAAACACAGAGCTCATGTCATAATATTCGTCCCGTGTGAATCGACACCACAGTGATTTGGGGTCATATTTTCTATATTAATATTTTTTGTTTTCTTCTCGCCTTTTTCCCGGCCCAGAATAATGGAGGCTGCGTTGACAATTATAAATGAAAGTTCTTCGCACATACAATGCCTGTTTTTCTTTCTAGCAGCTCTTGTCGTTCAGGAATCAAATGTTACACAGAGCCTTACGTGGGGGGGAGGGTGTCTAAATCACATGAGGTCCCCCGGTAATACTCGTCCTGTGCAAAAACGGCTATAGATGGCAATCTGATAATACGAGCTAATTAAATGCAAAACCGTTGGCGTCTAAAGTATCATTTGATGATGGAGCATTAAGATGTCCCTTCAACTGAACTAATGGGCCCAAACCATGAATAACTGGCCAAAAGTATGTCAACAGTGGTGTTCAAAGCAAAGCATCTGCAATCACATTAAACACATGCACATAGACACATACAGTACACAGCAGGCAGATACACAGAAAACGTAAGCTATTTAGTGTTCGGAAAGAGAGAGAGACAATATCAGAGAGGGAGAACCACGTATAGAGAGAGAGTGAGACAGGCACGTGGACAGACTGGTGGTTGTGAGATTACTTAGTGTTTGAGTTCGATACTGACCCAATACACTGCTACCAGCCTGGCGTCACCAGCACTCTATGTGTGTGTGTGCAAACGTCTGGCGTCACTCAGACAAGCCACTTGTCCAAAACAGAATGTCTGAGTGTGTGTGTGTGTGTGTGTGTGTGTGATTGATTTAGGTGGAGCCATGGAGGTAGAGACACGGAGTTGTTGCATTTTCAGCCAAACTGCAAAATCAATGCAAAGTGGATTTGAATGAAAGGAGCACACACCGCTTTCATCCACTGTGTGTGTGTGTGTGTGTGTGTGTTTGCGTGTGTGTGTTTGTGAGAGCCAGCTGGTAACCCACGGCGACAGAGCGCTGTCGGCCATTACAGCTCCAGCGTCTCCGCAGCGACCATTAACGATAATGTTGTTGTTGCCGTGGCTACAAATACACTCGTTCCACTCCATTTGCATTTGAAGAGAGAGAGAGAGAGCGGGAGGGAGAGAGAAAAAGAGAGAGTGAGGGAAGAATAACAGAAGAATGAGATGAGAAAGGGAGAGAAGAAATTTAGATTTTGGTCTAATCTGCGTTTTCTGTCTCTGTTCCTTCCCCTAAAACCCCCGTGTGATGCAGCGAACATTTACACAGTCAAGGTGAAAGAAAGTTATGTCATCCAGTCCAGTCATCACTGTGAGGGCTGAAAATCATTGTGAGTCAATCTGACAGTCGTCATGTCGATGCACTGATGTACTTTGAGACTCCCATCTGTGAACTGTGCCAACTTTCATTACCACGATAGACACGTCTACAGGGAAGATGGAAAAGCTGTAAGAGAAGACGAGTGCTGGCGTTTGCCAATCTTTCACTTTGTTTCTACAGTTAGAAATTCGCCAACCTCATCACTAGACAGGTACGTCAATGTTGGATGATTTTGACAAACTTCAAATTACATTTAATGACAGCAAAAAACTAATTCTTGCATTCTACAATATCTGCACATGGCAACGACGGAAATGACACGTTTTATGGACTACGGCTGAAGTCGCACCAAATCAGGCATTGCAATGAGAATGCCAGTCCTCCCATTAGCTTGAACGTGGGCAGTGTGTTTAGGCTGCATCCCCTGCAGTCACCCATGGAAAACCTGGAAAGCTAAATTTAAAATAATGTTTAAAAATTCATCCTTCACCCTGATTCTTTCCTCTTCCTCTCTTCATCTTTTTTCGACTTCCCCTTTCTCTTGCATCTCTGTCTAAAATTTCAGACTAATCTCACCGATTTACCTGGACTATTCTCACTAAGTCCCATTTACCTGGACTAATCTCATTAAGTCCTATTTATCCTGACACAATCGCATGATGTCTGTTTTGCATTCACTCACTACTTTCTTTCTCCCTTATAACCTTCACTTCTTCCTCGCGTCTCTTAAAATAAAATGATAAAATTTTAAATAATGTTTAAAATCAACTACAAGGGTTATTATCTGGGTTCTTTTGTCCTCCAAGGACTCTCCTTTGCAACAACAATTTCCCATTTTATGTGTTTTGGTTCAGCTCTGTGTCCTATAGGCTGAGTTTTGTTTTCAATGAGACAACAGTAGAAGTTCCTTTTGTTTAATGATGGTGCGCTGGTTTTGTATCTGCTGGCCTGGTGATTTAGGGATATTTCAGTGAGTGCAAGCGAGGGTAGAAATATCTCGATGTTAAAAAAAGACAAACACTCAGTTGCATGTAAAAGTAAAGCTACATATAGTAAACCAGCAGACGTGTATTAACAATCTAAACAACAAAGTGCTCCTTATGCAGACAGAATGGCCGCCAGGGTTACATTATTATATATTAGAATATTTGAGTATTCCTAATCAAGTTAGTATTGGTAGAGATAATAGATACAAGATCGGCATTAGTCTATAACACAACAAGATATTAAAGAAAAAGGAGATGGTGGCAGTAAGTAGAATATAAGTGCACATGTATTTATATCTGTCTTTAAGTGTCCTACTGGTTGTCTCTCTCTTGTTGTGGCAGGAAGTGACACATTTAGCGGCCAACGCTGCACACACTTTCTTCTCCCCCAGAATGAGGGCCAGCTTCTCCCTCTTTGTCAGATATTCTGTTTGATTTAATGTATAACAACAGGTCATGTTATAAAATGATCACATGTTCTGTTTTTAAAATCGTAATCTGTTATTTAACAAGTAACTGCTGCTGCGAAATAAATGTTGCGTGGCAAAAAACATCAATATTTCCCTCTCAAGTGGAGTAAAGGAGTGGGGAAATTAACATATATTAGCATATATTTTCACTGATTACGATCAGTGAGATAACATTCACTCTAATATTACTGTTGTCTTCAGTGGTTTAATGTAACATACTTCTCATATGCCATTGTATGTATATCACTTAAGTCAAAGAAACTATGCATATCATCAATGTAAGCTTATTTTTGGTTGCACTTTCATGCAACATTGTCATAAAGTATTAGAAAGAAATAAAATAAAAGGACACATAAATGAAAAGTAAAGAAATAACAATCCACCAAGAGGTATAGTTGTGTTTATTTCACTTACACATCCCGTTAAAGGTATTTCAAGTTGGCAAAAACAAGTGTTAGTTTAAAATAAAAGTAACAGAAACAGGTCACTGTAATGTGTTTCCAAATAGGCACTGTACCGGTAAAAGTCAGTGGAGCGTCCCGTCGTTGCACAGCAGCAGGTAATCCCTCACAGAGCTGGGAACGGCCAGCTTGCTGACTGCCGAGTGGCACCGGGCCGCGAGGTGCAGGCGTAAGGCACATCGGCAGAGATGCTGCAGAGAGCGAGGCTGACCGCTCCGCCGACGCACCAAGTCCAAGAAAGACCTCTGCTCCTGCGGCAGGGAGGGACAAGCAGACAACACCACTGCAGCACCGGAGGGTAAAACGGGAAGAGAAGGGGTGGTTTACAACTGCAGACCGCTCACCTCCAACGTCTCAGCGGACAGAGAGTCCATCCACTCGCAGGGGGGGATGGATGTATACGAGTTCAGCATCACCTCCAGAGTGGCAGCGGAGAGGACACACTGCTTCAGCATCTGTACAGAGGAGAGGTTGTAGGGGCGATTCCTCTGACTGCCTGACATAACATTTGTCTTTATTATAATTGCATAAAAATATTGGCCATGTAGTCAAGTAAACTAACATTAGACTACTTGGAACATTGATGTCATATGTTATTTAGTTTTTCCTTAATAGTAACTGATCCTGTCTTTGTTTTTTAAAATTAAGGTTATGCACAGCAGTTCGGATTAAGTTAAGGAGAGACACGTTGACAGGGAAACAGACTTCGACACAACACAAGAATTCAACTATTTCCTTTACCATTTACTCACCTGCATTAGAAAACAACACATTTTTACATGCGTATTATCACATTCTCTCAGTGTGGCTGTATTTTTCTAACCTTTGGTGAAACAGGCTTAGCTCCATGGTTGAGAAGTGACCGTGCGATTGCTTCCGGTTGCTGTTCCGGGTAATCTTCAACCACCTTAAAAAACAAGCAGAGAAGTGTTTATCCCACTGCCTGAGCTAAGAATGTCCAAAAATAATATATCGTCTTGGTCTATGTCTTTCCGATTTTATCTCTGCTGTTTCACATAACTTGAGTTAACAAACCCCGACCTTTAAATTCACCCAGCACCTCCGAGCTACCTGTAACAGACAGTCCATTGGTGTGTATCCTGCGCAGTTGGAAACATCTGCCCTGGCTCCATGCTGCAGGAGGACGTCGACAATCCGGGGGCAGCAGTTTGCACAGGCATTGTGCAGGGGGGTGTGCTGCTTCCTGCCTGCGGTTCTGGGGTCAGCTCCTGCACCCAGCAGCTTTTGGATCACGCGTAAATAGCGGCCGGCCTCCGAGGGCCTCTCGGCTCCGGAGCACGCAGCGTTCAGAGGGGTCTCCCCCTCTCGATTCGTGGCCAACACGTCTGCTCCGTGGCTGAGGAAGAGCTCCACGTGCTCCTCCAGGCCTCGCCGAGCGGCCACGTGCAGAGGCGTGAGCCTGGACTCCCTCATCCTCACACTGACCTCTGCACCTCCCTCGAGCAGCAACTCGGCACACCTGGAACAAGACAGCACATTACTTTTAAAGACAAACACATGTTGCACTGCAAGAGAAGATTAAGATGGAACTCAACTTCAGTTATCCCAGTGGTGAAACTGGGCCAGATGATTATCAGTATATAGCACGAGTGGTTAGATGTCGGCTATCGCTCACTGGAATGACTGGGCAGTGGTGCAAAAGTGAAGAGGAGCGCTGCCGTCTGCAGCCAGCCGTTCAGGATCTGCTCCGTGAGAAAGCAGCAGCTGGACACAGACAGCATGGCCGCCTATGCAGGCATCATGGAGGGCCGTGCTTCCTCCGGGGTCAGCGTTCACCTCGGCCCCACGAAACAGCAGCTCCTCCACACATCCTGCGTGTCCTCTGCTGGCAGCCAGACGTATTGCTGACGTTTGCTTTACCTTGGAGCTCAGTGTCCACATGCCTGACACAGCAACAGAAAGGGTGTCAAGTATTAAAGCATTTATGTGAGATTATCCGAAAGAGGTTCTGAAGTCATACCCATGTCTGGGGCCCAGACCATCTCCTCCTGCACCGTCTCCATCAGGGCGTTGACCATAGCAGGGTCTTTCAGCACCGCATACACTCCTTTCATGTCGCCACACATGAAGGTGTTGTGGATGGCCGTGTCTCTGCACTGGACCTGCGGTGGAGGAGCCCGGACCTCCTGGAGCCGCTGCTGCCTGGGAGGAGGCCTGGGGGCCCGGGGCAGCGGGGACCTGGTCATGGCTCTCCTTTGAGCCAGAGCTCGCCGAGCATCCTCCCACTCCTGAAACTCCTGCTCCAGACTCAGTGAGCGCAGTGAGGTAGAAGAGAATGGAAATGTGTCCTTTGACATGGCACCTTAAAAGTGAGCACCGCCAGAAAGTTGTACAATGACGACGGGTTAGAGAGTAGACGATTTAATGCCATTTTCCTGTTTCATCTGAGCTGGAAGTCCATATATTAAACTCCCTGAAGCAACAGGGCTTTGCCTCTGAAGTACTGGCCAGACAAACGGCAGCCTGCGGCTTTTACTCACCTGTCACTGGAACAGCGGTGAGTCAAATGGGGTCCAAGCACAGGTCAAGTAAAAACTTTTCTTATTAAATCAGTTTTGCTTCTCTTTTATGTTTATTATTACTAAGAGAACTCCAAATTAAATGCCCTTTCTTTGTGGACGCGGTCACAAGATTGTTGCTCAAAAACCTCAGCACTGGTTATTAATAGAGCAGAATGCAAGCTGATACCTGTATTGCCCCATATGGCCGCCAAACGGCAGTATTGATCCGGTTTTTATGTCCACAAAACAGTCATCTAAACCAAAGAACCAAGAAATGTCGAGATGGACCGCAGGTCCAGACCTGCGGGTGGAGGAATTATGATAAATGTTAATGTGTCCGCTGTTATCACAGGTCACTGTAGTTTTACCACATGTCAGTTGCGACTTTTAAAATGGGTTTAAAGCTATTACAATGTTAGGTTCGCAACTGTTCGTAATGTTTGCATGTGTGACACTGTAAGTGTGGAAAGGTCGATCACACGTACCTGATAACATTTTAACAGCTTCCATTTGATTTAAAGGTCATTTTCCAACTTTCCAATGTTCTGAGCATCTGAAGGAGTTCACATTCCTGTTGGTGTTCATTTTATGAATTTATACAACGTAGGATTTTAACCCTGCCTTTGTTTCAGTGTTGTGGCTGGTGGTGTCCTGTCTGTCCTCTCCTTTTGCTTCCTGTTAGAGTTCAACTTAACGTGTATTTTCTTGATAAATACGGTGGCCAGTTATGGCATTTAGTTAACCCACACGGCCTCTTTATTAAAGCCCCGGTATCCTAATTCAACTATTAGTTTAAATTTAACATAAAAATAGAGGAAAAATGCGGTTAATGCCTTGTCGCTCAGCTAAACTCAAACAGAAACGGGGGCGGACGTGAGTGGGGGCGAATCCTCTCGCTCTGCGTCGACGCTCTGTGAAAACGTCCTGCGTCATTACGTCGTGTTTGAACGTCTTGCGGCGCGGCAACGCCAAACAGCAGAGGCACGCAGCCGCCCACACGAAACTTTTCACGTAGCTCGCTGGCAGCGGGCAGCGTTTGCCTGCAGAAGTGAAACGCATCGCGGCAAACAGCGGGCGGCCTTTCCACGCCGTCGCTGAATGGCGCCCGGCGTCTCGGCAAGTCTGGTGCACCCGTCCAAAACGCGGCTTTCATCGCGATAGCTCATGACTCCGCTGGTAAGTGAGACCAGTCCAGCTAACGCAGCTAGCATATGCTAACAACACCATAACCAGGGAACACGTTTTGTAGGCTTGTGGACGTCTACTGCCGCGTTCACTGTCCGGACCTTTCGTCAGTGTGTCGTTTCCTCTGTTGCAGACCTGCAAACTAAGTGGCCTGTTCAGCATCGGAGAGGACTTTGACGAGGTGATTCCACAGCAGCCTCAAACACACCTGGTTTCAGCTGTTACTTAACCGTCAGTGCTGCTCACGTTCTGTAACATAACGCTCCTCCCCCCCCCTCTCACTGTGTGTGTGTCCCCGTCCCAGGACCTGCTGGGGACAGACTGGGCTGTCCGCTCACCGCCTGGATCAGCCGATGCGGCAGCTGCTGTGTCATCCCGCACGCTGCGGGCCTCCTCCGTTGCTCTCCGAGAGCAGGGGAGAAATTGCCTTCAGCAAACTGGAGCGAGATCAGCTGGCCCGTGTAATGGCACAGCATCGAGCAGCAGCCGGCACACTGCTGCTGGACAAACTGTTGCTCTGGGCTTGAGACAGCTCGCCGCCTCCTCCTCCTCCTCCTCCTCCTCCTCCTCCGCCTCCTCCGCTCAGCCTCCCTCCCCCCGTCCTCCCACACTGAAGAACCCTCACCCTGATTTTGCAGCACAGCAGAGTCGTGGTAACACGCAGCTGAAGCCCGGCGTGGCTCAGGATGATTTTGATGACTGGGATGTTGACCTGGCAGACCTGGATGAGTGCGACCGCCAGGTGGGGCAGTCTCCTCAACCTCCTGCTCCAGCCCCACCTGCGCCGGCGGCCGTACCTGCATTTTCAGCCAAAACGCTGCGACCCCGAACCTGTGGAGAGACTCGGACACGACCGGATCGGAGCCTGAGAGAGCTCACCGCTGCACGCCAGGCTTCTGGCTCATCTAGTCATAACCTACCTCCTTGGACCCTCTCCAGTCCTCTTCTGCGATCTCCAGACCCCCGTCCTGCGTTCACATCAGTCCCTCCACGCTGTCCGAGTGTTTTCCCTGGCGTCACAGCGACTTCTCCTGCCCCCAGCCCCATTTCCAGGACACTCAACAGACCCCAGCTGCCACAGAGACCATGGGCAACTCCAGCACCCTCCTTTCACGGCCATGGCCTCTTTGAGACCGTCTCCCCAGCGCCCTCTTCCTCGCGCTCTGTGAGCTCCTCCACTCTGAGCCCGCATCCCCTTCACGCACCTGTCCTCACCAATCGCCTGGTCCAGCTGGTATCTGCCTCCAATAAGCTCCCTAAGAAGAGGCCTCGCTCTGAGCCTCACCGGCCCAGGACCCGGCGCTTCCCTGGCCCTGCTGGACTCCTGCCACAGCAGGTTAGTCTCATCCGGCGCTGGAGCTCTCCATCTGCCATGCCTCTGAAGTTCCTTACATCTGTTTGCCTCTGCCTGCTTGCTGACGTCCTTCCTCCTTTTGAAATGAAAGCACAAGAGCAGTCAAATCCCGTGTGATCTCACCTTCGTGCTCGCTTTGGTCAGAAGTTCTGCTGCTTCTCTTGAGGTTTCGCCACTTCAGCTCTAATAAAATGACCGTCAAGGAAATCCATCGGTGATGTGTTTGTTTTTCCACCCTGGTATTGTGTAATAATTCGATTCTTCTCTCGCAGCCGCAGGGCCAGAGCCTGGATGACATAGTGGTTTCTGTCCCTCAGACTCCTGCTCACGGTGTCGTGGCCCGGTCGCCAAACCAGGTAATAAAAGCGCTGATGTAATCTAGAGCTGACACTAACATTATTTTCATTAGCCGTTACTCTGTCGATTTACTTTTTTGATTAATTGGTCAATTTAATGTCAGAAAATGGTGGAAGATGCCCGTCACAATTTCCCAAAGCCCAAGTTGACACGTTCTTGTGTTGTCCACAGTCCAACAGTCCAAATCCCAAATGTTGAATATCATAGAAGACAAATACAGCAAATATTTACACTGGAGACTCTAGAACCAGTGAATTATTGTCATTTTTACATAAACAATGACTCAAATATCAAAGTAGTTGCTGATTTATTTTTCTGTTGATCGACTAATCGTTTCAGCTCAAATGTAATAATTTAAAGTGACTCTAGGTTGGTGCATCCGGTCACAAAACACTTGTAGAGTCCAGGTTTTTCCCCACATGCTCCTCCTTGTAGCTGCTGGTCAGCTGTACACTGAACTACACTCTGTGTTGCCTTCAGGTCCTCTTGGGAAATTCCTACTTTCAAGCGTGAGTGTTCTGTTCTCGCTGTAACAAAAGAGAAATGTATTTTTCTGTTATCATCAATGCCTATGAAGAACAGAGGCGTAGCGGCGGCACGATGGCCCTCTCTTCTCATGTTCACCCAGTGCATGCTGGGATAGGCTCCACCTCCCTGCAACGCTGAATTGGACGCGTGTGCGTAGAAACAGAATTGATGTTTTTTGTCAAGTTATTGAGACAAGAGGCACATTTTCTTGTTTTTATGTATGTGGAACATTGGAGCAGTACTTTATAATTTTCCTGTCTGCAGCTGACAAGACTTCCTTTGTTCCTGCCGAGACTTTTGCTTGGCCAACAACAGCTCACAGAAAAGTCCCTGGGTTTTCTATTTAGTAATCGCAACACGCTTTCATATTACTGACACGACTTGAAGGCAGGGTTAGGTTTTGATTTCCCAAACACTCCAGGATGCATTTTTTTTCTTCTTTATATAGTATAGGGCTAGCTGTGGTACCTGCAGAACCAGATGTTGAAGTTCTCCAGCCTGCGAGAGTGAATTAAATCTTCACACAATCTTGATTGCAGCAGAGCCACAGTGACCATCTGAGCGCCAGGTGTGCACTGTGTGTTCTCATTGAAGGCCGAGTATTTCTTTTTAATGTGGTTTAAAGGCTTCCAGCTCACAGACCGAAGAAGATGAGTTCAGCGGCGGTGCCTGGGCGGCGATGAAGGCAGAGATGGGATTGGATGAGAGGAACCCCTCGTGCTTCCTGCACTCCTACAGCGTCGTCATGGTGCTCCGAAAGGTGATGTCCCGTTATGTAATGGAGAAATTGTCCGATAATGAACTCTGTTACAATAGAAGCTTGAAGAAAAGGGAAAAAAGACATAGAAGGAATGAAAAAGTTGAAGGAGATTGAAGTTCTAGTTTCTGGATAGAATAAGCACAAAGACAGTCAACATAAACAACAATGAAAACTGGCTACTCAAACTTTCCCCAATTGTGTGTGTGTGTGTGTG
>JAVQJF010020950.1:0-30207 GCA_036023855.1 Gadopsis marmoratus
TTGTCTGCGTAGCAATGAAATAAACATTATATGTTGAATGATTTGACCAAGTGGAAACATGTAACATTGTAGCTGCCATTGCTTTGCATCTTCTGTATGTGGAATTGTACTGTGCTACTATGTGTTCTCTTTTATCCTGCTCTGACTCAACCCCCCCCTTCTCATTTTTCTCTCTCTCTACCCAACCGGTCGAGGCAGATGACCGTCCACCCTGAGCCTGGTTCTGCTTGAGGTTTCTGCCTGTTAAAAGGTAGTCTTTCCTTGCCACAGTCTCCTAGTGCTGCTCGTGGTGGAAATGTTGGGTCTATACATATAGAGTTGGTTTATACTTGCTCTACATTAACAAGTGATATGAGATAACTCTGTTATTATATAGTGCTATATAAATAAAAATGAAATTAATTGAATTGGTTAGCACACTGCTAACCTAGAGTAAACAAGTTTATCTAGCGTTTTCGGCTTCGACACAAAGTCTGCCTGCAAGTTAACTTTAAGAGCAAAAGGACCAACAAAGCAAGTTAGCGTCGGGCTGCTAACTTCGCCAAGAGAACAAAGGAGCAACTGGTTTCCTCTGACCTGCACTATCAGAACTCTGCACGGCAAGGACTGCATTCAGCATTGGAACCTCAGCGTTTCCCAGTCTGGCTCAAATTCACAACCGATGGAATCGCCAGCTAACACAACAGCACACTGATGATGCTTCACAGACACAGGGTCTTGCATGCATACTAACCATCCTCTTTTCTAACCTGGCACCATTATCCTACACTGATCTCCCACACATTCATTTCACGTTGGCTTCCACAGATGTGGAGAGGAAATTTAAAGCTCCCACTTCACGTGCTCTTATGTTTCTGGCCTAACACGTGTGTTGTTGCACGTGCATGTGCAGAACACACAGACAGAACAAAGAAACACACACATTCATTCTGGTGCTTTCTCTCTCTCTGTCTGTCTCTCTCTCTCGCTCTCACACACACACACTCCTTTTTTGTTTTTACTTAAGTGTTAGGATTTATATATTAAGTAATTGGCTATCATTTTCCCTGCCCCAAGGTGAATTTAATACAAGTTAAATTCTATTATTTAATATAAATGTTGTTTACATCTTATAGGCTGAAGTGCGTGTAATCACTTCAGGTCAGCTTTCTGTACCAATGAATGTGTTACACTATATAATTTGGTGCCTCTTTGAGGTTTATGAATCCATACAGCCATATAAGCCCTACAACATTTTTATGCTAAGCCTCAGCATTATTTGTCACGGTTTGTCACCACTATTTTCATCTCAGTACAGCCAGCCTAACTTAGGCAATAGCCCACCATTAAGTCTGGCATAAAATAGTGTCATCAATGAAAACAAGTGAACTCTGTTAGGCTAGTTTGTTCATTTGAACCACTGTGGTTTGGCCACAAGTGCATAAGTTGAAGACTGGCAAGATGGATCCTTTCGGGATCTCAAGAATCCTGCTGCCTTGCAAGGTAAAACATAAATAGTACTGAATACATTCTCAAAGGGGACAAAATACTTTTAAGTGTAAGCATCTATTAATTGGTCTGGTGATTATTGTGTTTGGAGTCAAGATGAAGTCAAATGAGGTAAAATCACACATTAGAAACTAGAATAGAATATTATCAGTGAATTATCCTTTCACCAAAAGCTTCAAATTCTTGCAAATAGAAAGCGAGCTAACAGTAATGTGGATGTCTGAGATCAATGTAACAGAGATAATTGCGAATGGCATGCCGTACTCAGTGGTCAGGGTGGGATCGTCGGCAGCCACTCTCCTCTCCTCGCTGGTGTTTGGCAGAACAAAGGCAGTGCACTCTGGGTGATCAGGCCAGGCAAGGATCCTGCACAGTAGGAGGGGCAGCTGCGCCTCATTAGGGCACTATTTTAACAAAGCACTTTCCCTCTGCACTGCAGAGAGGCATGTAACTACGGCTCGACATCCCATGCTTTCCCTCTCAGCCCTCACAAAGGGATATAAATCTCCTTTGGGCAGGATAATTACCAAGATAATTTTATCCATAATGATGCTTGTCAGTCAGGAGTGCTGATGAAATTAAAGAACTTCTTCTCTGTGAATTCTCTCCGCAGATTTATGTGTCAGGGGGAAAAGAAAAGGAAAAGGGAAAATGAAAGTCTCAGAAACTTTTCCGTCTATAATAGGCTGACTCCATAAATCCCCACAGTTCTCACTGTGAGTACATTCCTCACCTGGCCTCAAGCCACAAGTCAGGCTCATATCAATTTAAAGCAAAGGCTACAGGCAAGCAAATGGTCATTGTATTTACATTATTCACAATGACAAACCTGCTGTGGTGATGTGGCAGAATATAATTGTAGCGTTAATACCACTTAATAAAGGCAGCACCATATAACATAGGCCTAAATACAAATTGGTACAAAATTAAGTAGAGTAATGACATTCCACTTTTAATATGTATGTTAAATAACAAATTTTAACTCTTTATACACAATAAAATGAAAGCCCGTTCGTTCAGTCTCAGTTATGGTTATAGGTTCTTGACTCGTAAACAGTGACATTTCATACACACAAACCACTAGAGTTCTTTATAAATGAAAAGTTTATTAAACTACTCGTGACACAGACAACTAATAACTACTAAACATACCAGTGGTTGAATGAAATCAACAATGAATGAATGCAATGGACACAGTGTCAGGGACTTAATAAATGAATTAATGACGCAAAAGGAATACCAAAAATAAAGAAATGCACCGTTCAGCGGCTGAGATAGTTGGGAAGTAAACTGGAAAATCTGAAACCATTCAAATCTATATTTTCTATATTGTGTTTCTATATATTGTATAATGTGGTACTTTACCTCTCACCTAGCATTCCCTAATTGCACTAACACTGTAGCATCAACCTCAAAGCACAGGAAAAAGTAAACTTTCACCTGATGGCTCAAATGACCAAGGGAAATTTGCGCTGGAGGGAGGAGAGGCAGTGCCAATTCTCGATGAGCTCTCAGGTTTCTCTAGAGCAATCTGTCCCACTGCACGATCCCACAGGGCGACTCGGACATAATCTTTCTTTCTCTCTCTGCAGGCATCAGGGTGATGCGGTCCCACAGCCACTCAGTCGGGATTGAGAGGAAACACAAGGGCAGCGTTTCTCAGATGTTGTTTTAGGTCAAAGTTTGTCACAATGCACCCCACTGGAGCAGATTTTCTTCCAAACTGGTAGCAGTCTCGTAGGAGTGCCAGCAAGCCCTGTGCGTTCTATAAGTCTCAGATGTCCAGCTGAGTTAATTGCAAGCGGGCACACAGAGTGGGCATTTTATGCCAGAAAGGTGGTAGAGTGGATGAAGCAGAAGAAGGAGTGAGCTCAGAAGGGAAACGTTGAGCCAGCAGTGTAGAGCAGAAACCGAGGAAGTGAAGAAGAGCATGAAGAAGAAGAAAGAAGAGGGCGATCCTTTGATTTCTCCTGTTGTTATCGCTGGTCATTGTCCCATGCCAAACAGCTGGACTATTTCACTCCTCTCATCCCAAAATCGCTTTGTCTTAATCTTTTGTTTGTTCCATTTTCTTTTAACAAATTAACAGTTTCCCAACATGTCTGATGTTCCCACGTTTAAAAGCGTGGCCTCCTCATCTGCCGAAAGATACTTAACATGTCTTGTGAATAAACAGGATATCCTTGCACCCTGCCGTTTGGTGAGAGAGACAGACTGACTGACAGACTTGGAATTTACCTTATATTTCCTTTTACTATGCTAGTTATGATCAATTCACGTGTTATAAGCTGTGCGCTTTTTATCTCTGCAAAGAGTTAAACACATGGGCTGAGTCTTTTCCAGATTAAACGGATCCGTGTAAACAGTGCCTGTTAGTTCAGTTCCTATCATCCCTGCATGAAAATCAGCATGTTATATCAAAGCTTCATACATTTCCACACACTTCATACTAAGTATAACATATACATTAAGTACATTATAAAGTCAGTCTCTTTGATCTTTGTTTCCTGAGTATAGGGCTATCGGCTCGTCCCGCAAATGAGCCATTTTTAACTTTACCTTCCATTAGTGTCATCCTTGAGTCCTGCACGTCCTGTTTTGTGACCCAGAGGTCATGTGAATAGCGAGCTCAAGAAAGGTCCACTCCTTTCTCAGTGAAAGAGGTGAAATTGTTTATCCTCCTCCTCATCATCGTCATCACGTTACATAATGTACTCATTGTGTGGCTTCTGTCATCAGAGAACATCGTTCAACTTGACACTTCGTTTGCTGTTCACACACATGCTGGTAAATATGCAGACGTGTGCTGTGGGCAGATCTTGGGAATCCAGGATAGGCCTTTTAACAAAGCAGTGTACTTGATCATCGTGTACTGTCGAAGAGGAAACTGGAGGAAGTCAGCCTTGCTGCAGAGAAACTGCACCCTTTGATCTTGAATCTGAATTCTTCCGACTTATCTTGGAGTTTTTTTTTTTTTTAAAAAGGGCTACTTAAATTATTTCAGAGATGCTGTTATCTGGCTCAGTGGCAAAGGTAAAGGCCTCCTGTGGATAAGAAGAGATAAAAGGGGAAAAACAAAAGACATCACTGCCTGAATGTTATAATATTTAGCATAAGCAGCGCCAAACATTTCTTCAAGGAATAAATGTCTTGTGCTTTCTTTTAAAAATTAACGTAGAGGATTTGAGACCCTGTTACCCCGACGTATCACTCAACAAAGGCGACTGAACAATCGCTTATGTCAAAGTTTGGCAATGACAGAATTAGAGCAGGGTTTTTCTTGGCTCCCTGTCCCCCACAGGGAACCTGGTGCACACAACTCGGAAAAGAAGTTTACTTTAGTTGTCATTTGAAATTACACTCATTTGCATTTTCCAGGAGAATGGGGCCACATGAAAAACAATGATGCCACCAAGCGGGGCGTGAAGAGATGCAGCGCGTCTTTGAAATGGAACCTTGGAGCACTTCAGTGGGATGAGCTGTCTGGTGATCACCCTGCAGGGTTTTAAATAATGTGTAATTGCGGAGACGGAGAAGCGTCTGCCTTTCTCAACTCTTTCACTAACGCTGGTGGGAGGTGTGACCACTGGATGAGGTTCTATCCACCACCAATCACTGTGACATTCACTGCATTTAGACTTACTTCATGGTTGTCAGCATTTTGGGAAATACACGCATTGTCTTTTTTCTACGGGTGAGATAGTCTGATGTCTATGTGTTAAAGGGTAATTCCGGTATTTTTAAACCTGGGCCCTATTTTTACAAATGTTGAGTTACCAAAGGTTTTGGAATTAGTCCAGTACATCGTGTCAGTCAACAACCGCACACTGCAATGTAATCCTTGCAGGCGCCTGTCAAAAGTACATTTACATTTTACAATGCATTAAGTATCGATCAACATTTTGCTGTTTTGCAGATAGTACATTTATTAAAAAATATTTCCTTATTATTGCTGATAAAAAAGCACAAAATTACATTTCTTCCCAGGTGTTGCAAATTAATAGTATATGTAACTTCTTTTTTCTAGGAGACAATGTTGGAACGTATTGTGGTGTGATTGAAAAGAACATTACATGCAATGTAACCTCATACATAGTCTGATATAAACTGGAACTAAGACTACGGAATAGGGTTGGGGCGGTATTTTTAAACCTGGGCAATATTTTTTAGGGTGCATCATCGATGTAATCAGTCGAAGGTATCAATTACAGAAATACATTGATGCGCAAAATCAGCACCCTGTCAAAGGACGATCGTCTAAAACGTGCAAGTCTTTTAGACAGAAACCCAACAACGTGGTGCTCTGTAAATTCTACAAATTGGAAACGGCGCATCGCAGCAGTACAACTGCTATGTACGAACACTTTCGCGAAAGCATCCAAGGCAGTGCGAGTAAACATGTCTCATTTCCTGCACGACCGTATTTCTCTGAGTAACCTGCTTTCTTTTAGGGTGCATCTTCGTTTCCTTACAGTACATTCGTACATTGCCATTTCCTAAAACTCACACAGCTGGAAAGCTACAGAGCTCTCCTCAGCATGGAAGAACATTTTAAAGAAGGGAAATTAAAGAAAAATCAATGAGAGTTGATTTTTTGTCTGAGCAGGTCAGTGTGAAAAATACAGCTGAGCATTTCACATGCTGCTGAGCCAAACGCTGACCTCCATGCAGCCTGCAGATCAATGGATAGGACGGGAGCCACCAGGGTATGGATTGATTAATCAAAGCTAATGTTCTTTTGATCTGCGGGGTCATATTAACCAGCAAAGGCAAAGACAAGTAACATGTTTTATTTACTCATTCAGGGTCCCTTGTTGTCTCCTGCTGCAGACTTCAAACAGACTGTGACAATTCTGTCATAACTGTGATTGACAGAAAGTCTCCCTCCTATTCCCAACAGATTAATTCGGTAGCATGAATTTGTTTAATCATAAGATGTTTGTTCTTTGTTAATAAATCTCAGCAAGAAAAGCGTGTTTTCTTCATGCCAGATCTTTTTCATGTGCTGTTTCCTGTTCTCCATGAAGCTGCAAAAACAATGTTTAATTTGATAGCATTTTCTTTTTCCAACACATTTACTGATTTTGTGTTTATATCTGCAGATACACAAGCAGAGAATTTTCACAAAGTAACATTTTCACAAAGTAACACCTCAAATCATAGCTTTTGTGTCCTACACTGTATAACAATAACAGAACCAAGAAATACATGTTGCTGCTGTGGCTGCCTAAATGTCTCCATGTCTAGCACTACAGAGGTAAGTGAAAAATTATATATATATATATATACATGTTTTTTTTTATTTTCACAAACTACTCCTTTAAATCCAATATTCAGCCCCGAAGAATTACTACTTAAAGCTAATATATGATATTTGTTGCCACAAGATGTTGCACTGGAACCAGCATCTCAGACCAAAACAAATCGGCATCACGCCTCAAACAGCCATTATATCGCCCACCTCATAGCTGCCAAACTCCACTGTCAAAAAGACTCAAACGCAAAACACACTTCAAACACAGAAACAAAACTCACCAAAACCACAACAATCACCAACTCTGGTTTGGTCAAAATAAACCCTTAATTCACTGAACACATCTTGGCTCTTCCTGCAGCCTCTCTGCTGTTGCTGGAACAGAAAACGGTCTATAGTCTATAAATAAATTGTAATTATTAGCACATATTCAACTATAGCAAAAATGTGCATGTATTGCGAGGCTTTGCAGAGGGTTGTGTGGGGAGGACAGGACAGAGCCGCTGCTCGTCAAAAGAGTTGTCTTATCCTCGAAATTAAGACATTGTCTTTGTCTTTGCCTTTGTCCATAATGTTCCTAAAAGGGGAGTTGATTAACAGCCTCATCTCTCACTGCAAGTGCAAACGTGGAGAAAAGAAGGCTTAACAGATACTGCTGATTCTACCACAACTTACTGTAGTTGCTGAAAGAAGACACCGTTGGTTGAAGAAGTGAGTCTGAGCTGCTTTGCATTTCTAAACATAAATTTAAATTGTATCCACGGCGAGCTGTACTTGTGAGCTTTAGACAGAGCCAGGCTAGCTGTTTCACACCTGCTGACCCCGCTCTGGTCTGCAGACATGAGCCTGACATCCATCTTATCATCTCACTCTCAGAAAGCGAAGAAAGTGTATATTTCCCAAAATGCTGAACTATTCCTTTAAACGTTTTGGTTGGACTAATACATATTTGGAATGGTAACAAAAGCCTTCAGTGAATTAATACAAGTTAATAAAATATATTATGAGGGAGAACTACAAAGGCCCAAAAACTTAAATTAAATTCAAACAGTACACTACAGTATAAAGGCCCATCCTGATGCAGCCTTGAGATGATGCGGCTCTTGAGGAACTCATCAGCTGCTTATCTTGAAGCAAGACACAATAAGTAAGATTGCTGCATGAGAGGCACTTTTGTTGCTCAATACCAAAGACTAGTTTCCACTACAGGCCATGAAGGGTACAATCAACATTTATCTGAAAATAACATTTAATTGTAGAAATTACTGAAAGAAGTTGATTTGTATTGGTAACCAGGGACATTTTAAGACACAAACAATAGACTGACTAGTATCTATTTTATTTTGCAGTGTACCACACCATATAAGAGCCAAGTCCATGTAGTTAAAAGTTGTTTGGTCGTGTTTCTCAAGATGAATAAGAGAAAGATTGGTCAGTGCATCGAGGCCTCATTGGATCTTGGTGGACAAAATAACAGATCTCCTTTCTATATGTGCTGCATGAGGCCAGTCCAGTCCTTATCAGCCTCCCAAATGTTTCCCCCAGCATGTATAGACAGCCAGAGCAAGCTCCTGACCACGGCATGGCATTCTATGGGCATCAAAGCAAACAAATTCAAGGTTTTTAAAAGGTTTTCCATTTTCTGAGTCTTTTACAATTGTGGTTCAAAATGGAGGAATGCTTTTCTCTTCAACCCCCAGCTCTGTTTTGTTATGCCGCTGTGTGGTATTGAAGGGAACAACAAGGTCCTCTGCTGAACCTGTGCAGTACAGACCACCCCACTCTCTCACTTTGCAAACACCAACTTGTTTCATTTTTAATGATCTCCAGATAGTGCAGATAGTGAAGTCTGCCCCCTCCTCCTGCACCTCAGCTTATTCTCGCAACTTGACGGCGTCTTGAAAGCGCTGCTTATAATTTCTGAGGTGAACGCCGCTCCACCTTTCTTCATTTGCGATGCCCCTCATTCCCTCCCCGCCCTTGAGTTTCTCCAATGTCAGCGCTCACTTCAAAAGCCTCAGAATGAGCTCTGAGGACTCCATTGAGATTTCCCATTGCAAACAATTATTCTGTCCATGGTTCTTTGACAGAGATTTATATTACTAGGCCACGAATCAAATATCTCTCTGTCTCAGTGGTACATCATGCTTCACAGTGGTTATGCTATTGACCCAAACCTTGAGCTGAATGTAGATTATTCTCTAGAGGGATCTAGTAGAATTTAATTCAAAGCAGCTCAGTCAGGAGTGAGATTTGGAGAGCAGCTTTAGGGAAAAGCTAAGGAAAAGAGTTTAGATGTCGGAGATTCTCATCTTTGCTTGGCGCCTTCACATTATGAGTTTTTGGATGGTCGAAGTTCACAACTGCTATGTAACTTATAACTCACTATTTCTGGGCCAGCCGTCCCACTACCTTTCCCCTCTTTCCCTGAAATCCTACAACCTCTCTGGCCTCTGTACCTGGGATATCCACCTGGGCTGGGGGGTGTTTCATGGTGTATGGCTGTATCATCCAAAATAGATAAGAAAGCCTCTCTGTTGCAACAGGAAGGCATTGTGAAGTCTCCCCAGCAGTGGTTCCAGTAAAGGCCCCACACAAGCTACTGATGAGAACAAGGGCTGGTGCTTTAAAGGAGGCTTCAATACAACACAAGCATACCTCCCTCAGGTAACCACCCACGCTGAGGAGACACACAGACACTGAAACCATGTCCTGGAGGAAAAATGCATCTGAGTAAACATGGCTGAATAAATAAATGCATCAACTTTCTTTATTCTGAATTTTAGATTATTGCTGGAGGACTCGCTGGTGAAGTTTGAAACCAAACTGGGCCCACCTGAGATACGTGGCATTACAAGCAACTGTTGGCCATGCAAGCAAGCTCATAAATCTAAAGAGTTTGCTTCAGCTTATACCAACTTATTATATTATGTTGTTATGATCAAATGCATGTTTGTGTTTTTCTTGTTTTTACTGCTATACATTCAAAGGATGCAGCAATATGCTTTGAAATATCTGAGTTTTTTACTACTTTTGTTGGGTCTATACATATAGAGTTGGTTTAGACTTGCTCTATATTAACAAGTGCTATGAGATAACTCTGTTATGATATAGCGCTATGTGAATAAAATTGAATTGAATTACTTTCCAACCAATGGTTTTCATTCCTCTGAGCACACAATGAAAATCATCTTGCAGAGACATGAAACCTGCTTGGCTTCAGTACCTCATCACAGTGACTACATTACCAAAAATACATAACCTTTATCGTGTGGTAATGCCGGCTGGATTGATTGATTAAAGTCTGCGCTGCATTGCCACAGTAATAACAAAATTACAAAATAATACAAAATAATATAGCCACTTAAATATGAGGATTTGTTGCTTTGCTCTGTTTCATATCTCGTAACCTGAATCCCCTGGTCAGACTAAATGAGCAATTTGAAAATATCACATTGGACTCTGGTAACAACTTCCTTTTACATTTCATATACTAAAATTTTATTTCTTTTTTTTATTCGAGACTGAATAAACCATCACAATGGAGTCAGTCATTCTGTATACAGTAGATATCAGATGCTAGAATACTGTGTCATTTCTTCACCGTGCACAGCCGTGTCTCAGAGCTGGGCAGTACCCGTGCTGATCAACTTCTTTAACGAACGTGGGCTGTGAAGGCTGTGTGTGCCCGTGTTTGTGCAGACAGGTGAGCCTGGGCCTTTTTGATCTTTCAAACATGTATTCCATCTCTTCTCTCGCCACAAGGGATCCTCCAACCAAGGTCAGTGCTCAAAGGCAGGGTGTACCCTGGGAAACGAGCCTGAGCGAGTGTGTGCCAGCCTCCTGCTTTTGTGAGATCACCACGGCATCAGAAGGATCGGACTGACACAAGTGAAGTCCCCTGGTATCACCCATCACTACCTGTTTCTGCCACAGCGGAAACCAAAGACCTACTCTAATTGTATCATTAATATCATTGCAGTCTGAGGGCCAATTATTCTCTCTTTGAGTTTCACCTGAAACAACCTTGAATCAGGCTCTGCTCCGATATTTCAGCACAGACTGGCTGATAGAGTGAAGAAGGAGCTTATCTGTGTGGATGCTGGATACTGGCCTGAAGACACATCCATGTTTAACACACAGCTGTAAAATAATGCTTTAAATTGCTTCTAATAAGGAAACAATGTGCAGTATCTAGCAATGTAGATCATGTATTATACATTATACCACATCATTTTTCAACTCTTGTTTTGGTTAATTTTGCATTCCCAAACGTTGAATAATTTTTAAATACAACTTTAAAACGTTTAAACTTTTAACTGCCGTCCAATCAAATCTTTTCAAGTGTTCTCCTAGAAATTAAGTTCATATACCACTAATTTGCAACAACAATGTGTTTTGTAGAAAATGTAATGTTCCCTGGATTACATTGTCTATTTACATAATGAGGAAATGATGTCAAGGATAAAAATAAATGCTGATACTGGAGATATCAGTAAAATGTTCATTGACAACGTATCTCTCTTTGTTTTCCACCAAAATATCCAATTTGCAATACAACATCTGCTCGTAATGACTACAGCATTGATCTAATTTTTTATGGTCATGTTCAGACATCGCAGTACTTGGTGAAAGTTAGCATTCATTATCAGGTCATGTGTGGGTACAGGTCTGTTTTATAATCTTTTATAGTTTCCCTTCTCTCTGGTTGCAATTTTAAAATCTAGCCCCTTCAATGAAAGAATTCAAACTCTTAGTTCAACATATAATTCAGATTTTAAGCAGATCGCCACACTTTAGACTTAAAAACCTTTTTTCAGGTTTTGTGTATATCCTTGACTGCAAAACTGCTGTCATCACTACCCTTCAAAAGAGAGTTCAAAAGCTTTCAACTCACAACTTACATTTTGATTTGAGTACCTAGACCTCAAATAACATTTCAGCTGCTCCTTGGCTACTTGTAGCACTTACCCCTCAGTTGAGATCGCCACTGTTTTCATTGCTAAAGTTTACTTTAATGACACTTTTACTGTTTTCAGAGATTCCAGTTCAACTACTATGTCTACTTTTTAAAAACACATTCATACTAATGTTTCTAGGTCGTTTTGGTTGAGGTCACTGCCTACAGTGAAATCTGTATTGGTTTTGCCTTCTTTTCCGTTGGTAAACAGCAAAACGGTATCACAGCCAACATCTGGTGAGGAGCGAGACAGAAGCAGCCAGCTGACCATATCGCTATATTATGACCAAGACATCGTCTGACAACATCAGTGAAAATGAAAGAGATTTAAAATGAGTGACCACCAAGAAAGGGAGCGACAGCAGACAGTTCATGACTTTACTGGTTTTTATGGAATAGAAATGTGTGTAATTATTCCCCCACGACAGCTCAGTGAGGTAAATACTAAAAAGATTTTTTACTCTGGAAGTCACCCACTTAATTTGACAAACTCAGACTGCTGAAACCTCAAATTAGCTTCAGCTGAACTTTGGAATGTATTTTTGCACACAATGAGGGCTGTGTATAGAATATAATATTCAGTTTGACTAAATGTAAAATGATACTTCACCCACTGGACATGAAAATATCAGTCACACACACTCATATCACTCCAATAGCAGAGGTGGATCCTGCGATATTAATAAAAGCATTGTACATGCAGCTACAAACAACATGACAAATCAGAGCTGGGGCTCATAATGGATAGCCAGGCCATTTACTGACGCTGTCATCTGCCCAGCCATTTTTTCTTCATCATAAACTGTGTGTGCTGTGTTTGTGTCTCAGAAACTGTTGTTTTTCACACCCACTTCAGGCTGAAGCAACACTGATATATTAAACAACAGGATCTGAGAATCAGTCCGAGCGAGTCCATTTGTCAGGTGTGGACGACTGGATCACCACCCGGGACAAATTCTGCACCGGCTGCTGCCGGGTGTTAGTCCAAAACAAGGGGGAACCTCTGAGAGAGTGAAAGTGCAAACGTGCCTGCACAATGTCAAATTAACGCACAGTTCAATTCACATCAAACACTCACCTCTAACTTGTGTGGCCATAGTAAAGTCAGAAAATTCCAGGGTGGCCAAAATGTAAGTAGAGAATTATGTCTGTATTTTATCTGGAAGACTGTAAAAATCTGCTGTTCCAAAGTGGGTAAAAAATAAACATGATATCATAACAACAACATAACAAAATACATGTCCAGACTCAGTGCTCTTATCAGTATGAAGCATTAACAACAAATATTTTAATAAACAAATAACACACTATGATAATTACAAGAATAAATATAGACAAAATATCATGACATTTTGAAAGAAATCTCAGCTCATTAATATGAAATATTATTTCATCCCGTTCCTTTTATTTTATTGCAGCTCGTTTGTATTTAATTCCTGCAGTTTTTATTTAAATCTCCCTTTCTCCGAAGTCTGCGCTTATTTTGAATTTCACAAAAACAGTGACTGTGTTCTTTCAGTTATTTCAGTGATCCACAGTCGCAAGTCAATTCTGTCAGTCATGACAAACAGTTATGTGGAGCAGCGGTTTCTTCAGTTTCAATGCTCAGACAGAAAATCACATTATCCCATTAACTGCTTAGTTTTTCATAATAATTAGCTGAGGTTTTTTTCTTAGATCATTTCACAAAGTTTTCATTGTTTTACATATCTTGGGTTTATATTTTCAGATAGTGATTTAATATTAAAGTTATTAATGAACATAGAAACATGTTTTAGAAAACAATCTGAACAATTCATTATAATCAAGTAATGTGTTGCTAAATGCATCAGTAAGTAAGTGTTTAAGGGACTGATAGTTTTAAGTGGAGCTTTCTGGCACAGAAAATGTGCGTTTTCAGGTTTTTGGTACACTGAAAATACTGGTTAGGAGGATCAATTCATTGTTGATTGTGGTCTCTGGGTGTCTTAAAAAATATATTGCCAGACTTATCCTTCAATACTGTAAGACTTCATGTCCCTCTAATTTAAATGAATAAATATCTGCTGACTGGAAACGTTTTGTTTTTCAGTAGCTCTTAAATGTCTGGGACCTTTTAGGAACAAGCCCAATTGTTGTGTATTTTATGAAAAGGTTTGGGAAAAAAGGTGAACAGACTTGTCAGATTGCCTAACAAGTGAAACCTCCTTGCCGACAGCTGACTGTGTCTGACATTTTTTGTAACTTAGCATAGCAACATAGCAGGGCAGGTTTTTCACCCCGCCTTCCAGTGTGGAGATTCAGAACAGGTAGACACACCTTTGCATTGTTTGAAGCATACAGAAACCTTTGGAATAGGTTTCCTCAACACACTCCCACCTATGAGTCAAATGAAATCATAGAGAACCTCCGAGTATCAAATATAAGCTCCTAATCAGATGACATACCTACTAGACGTCAGTCTAATTCTCTGCTCTGTGTGTGTGCGTGTATGTGTGTGTGTGTGTGTGTGTGTGTGTGTGATAGGGATCTTTATAGATGGCCCAGGGAATCAATCAGGCAAAATTCCAACCTCTGTGCCTCTGTCTTATCAAGTGTCAGTGTGCTGACCGATGGTCCAGATTTGAGATGACCTACATGCCTTTATGTAAGTGGAACTAATCCATCAAGTGCAGACAAGAGACCCTCACTCCATCATCCCTATTTATACACCTCACACACAGGGGAAGATTGTTTTTTTAATCGCCCAGGAGGAAACAAAAAGGGAAACTATTTTGCCTCAACGTCGTTGAACAGTTTGCATCATATTTTAACATCGCAAGTGTTCCACTTTCCACAAAAATCACACAGGTCAAACATTTGTGCGGCTCAATTCAATTCAATTCAGTTTTATTTATATAGCGCTATATCATAACAGAGTTATCTCATAGCTCTTGTTAATATAGAGCAAGTCTAAACCAACTCGTTATAAGTTGGCTTACAGATATGAATTACATCCAACATCTGCAGTAAATGTAAAACTGGAAAAGGTTCAAGCAGTGCATATTAAAATTAGAAGAAACAAAACAAGAAATCCAAGAATATGTAGTGTAATGTTGACAAACTCTAAAAAGGGCCTTGCTTGCATCCTCAGCATGAAGGTTTATTTTTAACCTTGCAAATAGTAATTGGAAAATTATCTAAATGTCCACTTATTATTATTATTATTATTATAGTATTCTTTTTCCAGAGCTTTCAACCACATCTCACAGTCTTCACCAGCTGTTGTGCTGTGACCAAAGTTCCACATAGTTTGAAAGTGTTTTCAAGTTTAAAGTTTTATCTCATTTTCATTACCCTGGCCATCCAGTCCTGTCTCCGAGAGACATCCTGTCTGCAGCTTCAAGTCAGTGATGACTTTTTTCATTATTTAGCCAAGACCACAATTCTTTCAACTGAGTGCCTAAACAGAGCCATAATCAAACTATAGTTGCTATATTATCCGAGTAGATATCATCTTGCTTGGAAAAAATATATGGAGTCACAGTAGTGCCAGAAAAAAAAGAATATATCTGTAAAAGAATAGGACAATAAATGTGGAAACATGAAGAGAAATAAATAAAAGAATAAATATATATAATGACAAAATATAAACTTTGCCTTTATTTTTCCTTTGCTTTTGCTATTCCCTTATAGGGCCAAGCTGTCAATCAAATGACTTTGGGTGGGACTTCATACTCAGGCTGAGTAATCAATTCATGTACACATGAATCCTGCTTTGGCAGGAGCTATTTAGCATGGACAACAGGAAGTAAATGTGACACAAGGGCTGGATGCTAATGCCGTAAAACAATCAAGATGCACAAGAGGGATAATTTATACTTTATTTGTCATTATATATATTTATTATTTTATTTATTTCTCTTTATAGTTCCACATTTATTGTCTTATTCTTTTACAGATTTTTTCTTTTTTGTGGCACTCCTATCCATATCGTAATGGAATCAAATTTTATAGTCTTGTGTTGTCAGTGACCGTTTTGTACAACACACCTAGCAGAAGACATTATAAATGTTTTCTCATGTTGATGATTGTAAATTGGGAGGCATTATGCTTCTCTCAAAATGTATTTGGTCTTCAAAATTGTTGAGTGTAATAGTCAGGGTTGGGTCATTGGTTCTATCAGTAATAATAACAAAACAGCAAAAACAAGACCCAAGTTGAAACAAACCACAATTATCCTTTAAAATAGGAGCAACTCCATACTTCCATCTCATCAAATTTGAATTTGTGATATCTTGGTTGCCTCTAGGAAACATGAATGTGCCCTGTAAATGTCCTGGCACTGGCAATAAAGATCATTACAAATGATCCTTTGGGAGCTATCAACATCTGATTTGATGCCAATGTAGTTGAAGAAGACCTATTGTTCTGGACCAGAATGTTGAATGTTGGGCAAAACAAACAATGCAAATGTATTTCAAAGCTTTGAGGTATTATCTGTGTAGATAGCACAGGCTTATTGATCACGCCTCTGCAGAATATAATTCAATGTTCTGTATCAAACCACCTCTACAATTCTTAACTGAGCATGGCCTCATTCCCAGCCAATTTCCACCAGTGTCCTGAAGCCAACCATCTCCCATGAGTTTAACCATATTTTTCCCCAAAAGCTCACATCCCCTTCCCTTTACAATTAATTCACTAATTTATCCTGTGTTCCAGTCAAGGTCAAAGCCTGTGATATCTCAATAAAAGAAGAAAGTTTTCTGTCTTCAAATGAAGCCTCATATTTGTGAACTGTTCAATCACATCTTTTAAAACTCAGTTAACCCCTGATTAATCCCCAGTGCTTTTCAGCTGGTCGAGCTTCCCACCAATGATAATAAGGGCAAAGGAAGCCTCCATAATAGATTCAGCACACATCTCTGGGACAGGTTGGAGACTTGGCTCTGTGCTCTTCACGTCGGGGATCTTCAATCCAGGTATCGTCTCAGTTGGCTGGACATCATCTTCAAATCAACAAAAAAAAAAATCCCTGACCTGCAGTTTCAGTTGTCTTTGATTTTTCAGGAATTGTTCATTCCTTTAACTTCAATGAATAAGATGGAACAAAATTTCTAGTTTAACTTAACATTGTATACTTTTTAAATTAAAGCACAACATTGTTACATTAATATATAATACATATATTAAATTAAATCAGATGAAATACATGACAAAACATAAATGATGTTGCTTCAGTATTTAATAGTTCAGTAGCTTAGCCAGGTAAAGAAAACACTGAGAAAATACACACTCTATATAAAACGTTTGTACATTCTTTCCAGTAGGGCTGTCAAAACGCTTTACCTTAGTTGAGCTCAACAGTCAGCATTTGCATTTACTGCTAATTTTGTTAGCTCTAGGCCTAGTCACTTGAACTCGCTACCTTAGGATACATCCACAATGCTATGTTTTTGTCTTTAAAGGCATAACTTTTACTAAGTTCACACCTGGTGTCCACACTACTCCAGCATTTTATAACACTGCTGACCCTGTTTTAGTTTGAAAACTCCAGATTGCATTTTAGTGAGGACGGACGAAAACGGAGATGTTTCAAAACGATGACGCAGACACCCACACTTTGTGATTTGGTCTTATCAGCCACGAAAGCCAGAGAAATCTCTGCTCTTACTTTCTTCCATTGCTGTTCATCGGTGGTAGCATTTGTTGCAACTAACTAAGCAACCGACCACAGAGTAGACAATCTGCATCCTGTTTACACTGGCACGTACACCAGGTTTGTTGAAGTCTTAAACTGTCTAGAACTGTCCATCCCCATGTACAATAATTTGCTTTCTCACCATTTCAGGAGCAACAGTTGTCTAAATGTTCTGAGGATAAACTGCTGTCAGATGAGGATAACATACAACATTCAGAACTGATTCAAATATCAGATTATGACAATTACATTTTCATTGATGCTGACATATTCAAGATGTTGCAACACCTGCAAGTGGTCTGAGTTGGTGTCTCACAGTGTCCTGAACACACTGAGTGATGCCAAGTATAACAAGCCATCAACATTCTACTTCACTGTTCCTTCATCGGTACTTTGAGAAATCTGCAGAAAGTGCCCTTTGGAATTTAAAGGACGATGCCACCACTCGGAACTACACTCAACTTGTAAGTTATTGTGATCCATCGAGGACGTGCTGTGGAGATTTCAAAAGTGTTCTTCAGACGTTTTCATGAAAGCGACAACACAAAGCTCCATGAAGAAGTTGACTGAACAGAGGCTCTACAACTACTGTATTTTAACTGTATCCAAATCATGGCATAAAAAGGCAGAAAGGTTGCAGTTCTGCTCACAGAAAACATTGTGGATGCTCTGTCACTTCTTGCCAGTAAAATAACTAAATGTGGTTTTTGTGCCACATATGTCTTCCTGTTTGCAAGACCAAAATCAATGAGCCACTACAGAGGACAGGGTGGTTTGTGTGTTTATGCAAGCCAGTGTAGAGCAAAGCACCCTGAGCATCTCAGGTCAGCACAACTCAGGAATCATGTGGCCACAATGTCCTACATTTAAAAGAACAACGAACTTGATCAGGTTGCAGAGTTCCTGGGTCTTGACATTCTGTGTTCACTGTTAGCTGGAGTTCAACTGGCCAAGCTTTCCAAACTGCTTTTGTCGACGGTCGGGGCCTTGAGTTTGACACATGTGGCCTAGACTGTCGGGAGACTTCCCATGATGCACTGAGCTTTTCGCTCCTCCTCTCCCTCTCCGCATGCTCTCGTATGCCATTAATGCTTATTACTAACTCAACTGCTTCCCTGTCTATCCTCTCCCTCTCGCTCTCTCCTTCTGCTACTGAAACCCCTTGAGTTAAAGCTGAAAGTCATTTCAAATCCATTGTGATGGTGTACAGAGGCAAAAGTACAAAACTTGTCTCCAGAGGTGATCAAGTTCTGAATAATGATCTGTTATTTTAGTAATATTATTTTTAAATTGGGTTAGTACACTTGTACTGTGGCTTTTATTGTTTTTACCAATAAGAAGTTGTTGTTTTATGTCCACATATTCATGTGAGTTTTGCTACTATGGGACGGCTGTGGCTGAGAGGATTGTGCGGTTGTCCATTAACCCCAGGGTTGGTGGTTCGATCCCAGCTCCTGCTGCCTGCATGTCGAAGTGTCCCTGGGCAAGACGCTGAACCCCGAGTTGCCCCCGGTGGAGGCCAGCGTGGCAACTGTGTCCCCGTTGGTGTGTGAATGGGTGAATTAGACTACTGTTCAAACTTAGATTACTGGTACAGCACTTTGGGAACCGTTTTGGTTGAAAAGCGCTATATAAGAAAGAGTCCATTTACTACCATATCCCAAATTAGTGTTACTGAGGCCAGTTGTGGATGCTGACTTTACAACCACAGAGCAGGTCCATAACATTGGACATTTTGGTAGGTTACCTCATTTCATAGTTGTGCTTTTCCTGTGAAAAAAATTAACTTTTGTCAAATTATGCAAATTATTATTATTAACAGGACCAGTGTTGTTCACAGCAAATACTTCTGAAGGTAAGGCAAATTTGATTGTAAAGCACCTTAAAGTGGTTTAAATGAGGCAAGGTTTAAAAAGAAAGAAGAGGCTATATAAAAAGAGTTAAGATTTAAAAATAATAAAATAGAAGATAAAATTAAGGTGAAATGGAATAAAACAGAAGACAAAAAAATTACAGTACAGTGTAAGATATGAACAAATAGGACCTTTGTTTTATGTTATTTTCATCTTCCTGTCTCTGCACGTTCAAGTATCGAAATACAAAAATGTCAGAAATGTTAAAAAAAACAAAACAAACGAGATATGAATAAACAGCCCTGAATTTTATTTCATAAAAGACCGTGGCAAATAGAAACTATACCTTATCTGTACAAATAATGATCCTAGTAAATAAACTAGATGAAAACAGTCACATAAACACTACCTTTAGTGATTTTCATTATACCCCTTTCAAACAGCAGGTGTGCAAATGAAGCAGGTCTACTCAACTCTCGCTGGATCCATTCATATGAATCACCCCGTCAGGGTTTGCTCTGCAAAGTCCTGCAAGTTCTGTGCACTTTCCGCATATGTGCAGAGTATGGCAGTAGCAGAATTCAGTCAGTATTCAGATATCACAACCTAAACGGATCATACACAGACCAGACTCCAATAACTTCATGAGTCACAAACCTCTTTTATTGTTAGTAAGTTACTATATTGTTTAAAAAAAATATTACTGTACTATTACTAAATAGTTTTGTGTCATTTACCTTTTTTGTCCCCTTATTACCCATTACATACATTTCAGTCTAATATTACCTGGATAGACCCATTGTTAATACCAAGCTATTACCTGGTTATTACTTTGGTAATTACATATCATTACTTATTATTACCTCTATATAATAAAACTATTACCATATTATTAACAAACTATATTCTATTCTAAATAGTTTAATCTTCAATTGTGATTAATTTATCTTTAGACCAAAAAACATTTAAAAGAAACCTAACGTAATGAGTGAAGTCACTGGCAAAACATCTGATGCCCTCTGTACTAAACCACATTTTCTCCACTCTATCAAGGCTAGCTATGACATTCATGCTACAGCTTTATTCCAAGACATTTTTTCAGTGGATTGAACTCCAATCAGAAATGCATTTTGTCTCGATTGTCCAAATCTTATATATTAACAGCGAAATATTGATAATGCTCACAAACATTAACCCATGGTTCACTGCTGTTGAGTCTAGAGATGAACAGCGCTTTCACCACTTATCAGACTCTCTGAACCTGAGAATACTCGGATACATTTTCGAGACTACGTGTGAGGGCAATTTGTGGTTTCAGAGGCACTACGACGTCAAGCCCATTTTTAAAGATTTTTAACACTGCAAAAAGGGAGCATCGATGCACCTCGGATTAGCAGTGCAATCACCCGTTTCAAGGAGAATGTCAAGGATATGCGGCAGCAAACTGTTGAATTGGCAACCACCCCTCGAGATAGAGAAGATGAGCTAGGCCGATCAGAAACCAAGTGATGAAGGTGGTATGCAACAGTCATCTCTCAGGTTTAATAAAGTTTCTCACAATGACCACCTGATCACTGTAAAGCTGATTGACAGCTCGTGAGGAAAAGCTGAAGTCTGCTCTGACCACTCTGTACACTGGACTTAATACGGGCAAGACGGCCCTGTCTGTTAATCCATGAGAACTTAGAATATGCTTTTGCTGAGACTTGTCACTTTGATGAGAGGAACCTTTTTACCTTGAAAAGTTGCAATCAGTTGCAATCCAGTGGGGCAGCTGGTATTTGTAGCGATGAATCGATTGATATAGATGGTGACAAGATCTATTGGAGGTTGTTGTCATGGAATGGACCTGTATCTCTAAAACGTTGTTGGTGTGCTTCATTGTGTCCTTCGGTGGTGTCGAGCTCTTTGTCGTTCGCTTATGGCCCTGTAGGCTCATTAGTTCGGAACTTGGATGTGTCATCTTATGATGATAGAAAACTGCATTCTTAATTTAGGCTTCTGACAGTGGTAATGTAACTTGTATAATTGCTTCCCTCTCTCTCTCTCTCACACTCACACACACACACAGAGTTTGGTAGAAGCAAGCTATTGTCGTTGAAATGCATCGACCCATGACTTGTTAAAAGAAAAACACTTATTCATTAGAAAGTCACTGTAGTTTTCCTGGTGAATCTATTGAAGTGGTTGGTGCCACCCCAATTTATATTTTTAAGGAATGCCACTGTGAACAGGGTTATATTAGTTATACTGAAAAGGGAAAAGGATGGCGTCATTGTGTTTCACAAACTAGTTAGCAACTTACCACGAGGACACCGCTCGACTCCCCTGTGATGCGAACTCTGTCACATAGAGCAGACAGTACTGAGTGCATTGTAAACAATGGAGTCGGAGCGCTCTCTGCTGGACATACTAAGCGATAACGCCATTTCTAAATTACCCCAAGCATCTTTTTTTACATCATGTTCTGTAAAAAAAAAACAATAATTGATATCGGCTATACCAATATTTCTGTTATAGGCCGATATCAGCTGATAAAATTGGCCTGGCACTAATTTAACATCTCAGTTACTAATAGTTTTCTTAGGGTCATTAAGTTATGTCTGAATAACTGACAGTTAAAACAGTTGAGCTTGGCACATGAGCCACCAGTTAACTCATACAAAAGCTAACAGTGAGATTGGAAAATTGTTGTGTCACAGTTAGGACCAGTGCTGGGAGATGGTCAGCCCTGCCCAGAGGAAAATAAAAGTCCAAATAAAGATTTTAAGTTTATTTAGCCATTTGTCAGCATTCAGTCTGTATGAGCGCTACAGAGCGCTACAGTTTTCACCTTGTCACAGACCCCTCAGTCAGAACACTGCACATGCGTGTGGTTAACAGAGTAGATGAGCCAGTGGTGCGTTGCCTGGATGAGCACTGATGGGTATGTGTAAGGTTCTGATTGGTCATTAGCACAGGAAGTCCACAGTTTCAGGCCATAGGCAGGTCATGATAGGCTGCATACTGTCCAGTTACATGATGGTAGATCTGTTACAGGAAAAAATAAATAATTACTTAAATGCAGAAAAGTACAGTATGGAAAAAGTACTGCGGGTGTGTGAGTTTTGAGTCCCCACCTGCCTCTCGATGTCAGCCAACAGGCTGCTGGCTCCCATGCGAAACAAGTGAGGGCAGAGCCAGTCATTGCCCAGCTCCTCTTTGATCAGAGTAAGCCACAGCAGAGACTCCTGAGCCGTCCGGATCCCCCCTGCCGGTTTAAAGCCCACCTGAGAGAACACATACACCTCTGTCAACAGGACATACTTAGATTATACCATCGACCGTGTTTTACTGGAGAAGTGTGTTCTAGTGTGGTCAAGAACATTAATCAGATGTGGAATTAATTTTTCCTTTGGCAAACAAGGGGAAACAGCCAAGCTACTCCAACAGAGGAGGCGGGTCCCCAAGCGTAGGTTGGGGGAGGTGAAAGAGGGGGTGTTTTATCCAGTACATGTATTGCAGCCTCTGGGCACATGGAATTGGTCACATCAGGTCATCAGGGGAAGCGGCTACTCATCAAGCTGCCAGGCAACACAAGAGACAGTTTTTCGCCGAGAGGCTGTAAAGAGCCAGGGAAAAACCAACCGGACTCAAAATTACAGTAAATACAAAGACTCGCCGCTCTCTATGCTTTGCTCCTCAGGATGGCGGGAGAATACTTCAGTTAACGCCCTCCCCTCCTCTCTCCCTTAAAATTCTTTATTAAAAAGGAAACTTTATGTTTGAGTCGCCTACTTGATGGTGAATCTTGCCTCTAAGTCCCCTGGGTTGCCACATTCCCAGCATATCAATCATCACTCTTGTCAACAATCAGTTGACACTAAGATGCTATGCAACAGTGCTCAGTTTCTTGGAAGTAGTGATGTGAAAATGTCTTAACAATTATCTTGGTTATTATTTATATACATTAAATACTCATTTAAACACAAACTGTCAACAGGCAAACACTGCTTGAAACAGCCATGATAAATGTGTATAACAGTATGACACTATTTACTACAGTGTGGGGAGTAGAGGGAAGACCCTCTTGTGTTTGTCACTTATTGTAATGCAAAACAAAAGACTGTTTATCAAGATATTGTACCTTGCATAGCCTACAACCATTAATGGCTAACTGTGGAAGTTTGCACGAGACGCTTTTACACATTTATAGAACAATCTGTGTATACTGCGTGAGGGTTTGATACATTTGAGTGCTTGTTTTAAGGTTTGTGCAGATTTCTGGGCTTGATCTCCACAGATCTCTGTGCATACAATTACTGAAATTGAGTCGATCTACAAGTTCCTGCCCTTTAATATCCTGTGGCCGGTTGGGACTAACAATTTTGCTAGCTAATCAACCACCAGAAAATATTCACGACCTACAGAAAGGCAGGAGTAGGTACTGTACCTTGTGGCCTGTACACAGGAAGTAGTCACGGATGGCTCTCACCATCACTATGGCGACAGGGTAAGTAGCATTGACAGCCTCCTTTCCTGTGGAAGTCTTGATGAAGTCCGAACCTGTCGGGTTTAAAACAGGCGACATGTAGTCTTCAACACAGTAATGCAATGTCATGTCATGCTCATCACTCATCTGTCTGTATGTTTTCTATTCAGCTGCTCTACATTCGAGACTCAGCATGAGATGAGCTGCTAAAGTAGGGAAGCAGAGTCAGCAACGCCGTGCTGGTGTGAGGGTGCAGAGACAGGATGGACAGGGCATTACTCTGACAGTCTGGCCTGGCCAGACAAGAACATATGCTGCTGCCGATGGCTAACAGAGGGCAGCTGCAAGCTCATCAATAAAATCCTTCATTTTTCCTTCACAGCCAATTATGTTTTATCAGCTTTCCTGATAAAAATAGAAGATGAAATGACGCTCTTTAATAGATTACCCACAAAATGTAGGCTGTAGGAAAGAAAGAAAGAAAAAAATGAAAAATCAGCCCTTCTGCCTCCCTGGTGTATAATGACTGTTCATTACTGAACAGAGCAAGATGAACATTTTCCAGTTCATTAAAGACATGTTCTATGTATTTTTTTGGTCAGGTCTTTTTTTCAGCCTCTTTCCCCTCGTCCTCAAACTGGCATAATCCTCAAGATTCGTTATGGGGAGTCTTAATTACCAGATAATGGATAACGGTTATTAAATGCGGGTGGCGGTAATGAAACTCTATTCATTTGCGTGGGCAGGGGGATACTGGCGAGGAACAGCAGAGTGAAATAGCCTGCATCAGAGATTAATAGGTGAAATTATCATTCAATTTCAGGAATCTCATACGCAATTCATAGGAACAAGGGGAGATTAAGGAGTGAGTGTGGCGACAAAAAGCAATGCATTTTAATAATGATCATTATCAGAGCCCCTGACAATTTAGTTCTGTAATCTGCTTATTATGTGATGGCTGGTTAAGCATACTGTGTGTGTGTGTGTGTACGCATGAGAGAGAGCGATCTCCAGTCGTCAAGTTCTCCATTCAGACTTTAGACTTTTTAAAACCGCTTTAGTGCTACATGTAAATCAGAAAATAGTGAGTTTTGTATATCATGAAACTCATCACAGTTTAAGAGACGTTTATCTGTAACATTTGAGTCCACAGCCTGCAAGCAAAGTAATCTTCAACTCCAGCTGCTGACAGGACTCTGAGGGGGAAACACTTCCATCAGCTCCCATCAGCTGAGAATAAGGAACTATGCCGTCTTACACCGTTTCTACACAGAAGGCAGACAGAGCAGCAGCAGCTTACATTGTCGGTCTGTGTCTACACAGGCACAGTATTGAATGTAGGTCACCAATGTTTTGACAGCGCTCAGAGCCCAATACACAAGCTATGTACCGTATTTCATCAAATAAAACCCGCTAGTCAAGTAAAAGCCGAGTCCCTAGAAATGTCCGGGGATGTGGTCAACAAGAACAATTAAAGGCTGGCCCTCAATATAGGCTGGGTGGAAAACCAAGGGTGGATAAACTCCCAGTGGCGGTCATATTATGTGCATGTCAACTGCGGTAAGCATTGTGTGTACTTCCATCACTTTAATTTAATAGATTCAACAATATAATCATGCTATTTTCAACACCGTGGTTCTGGATTACTAATCTAAAAGTGTTATTGTCCAATTTCAGTCATTGCGGTTGTTTGTGTGTTAATATCTCAGCCAAACTGTATGTTGTAGTAACACACAAGCGTCACAAGGTGGCATTAGCTACATTTCGAGTGCCATATGGAAACCTTTCAAGTCCATGCATTTATGAAAGGTAAGGGTTTCTGTCCACTGAAAAGCTAGAAGGCTTTTAATTTGAAACTGAAACAGGAAGTGTTGAGTAATAGTGTACTGCAGTAACTTTAACAGGGAACACCGGAGTGAATAAAAATGAAGCTTCATATTAAAATATGAGCAATTGAACTTGAAAACTTGAGGGATTTTGAAATTAAGGCCTGCATTTAATACAAGCCTGGTAATTCCTGCTACCTTCTGCAGTTCAGATAAATAAAGGCCACGGGGCACTATTTGAGGAAATACAGTATTTATGCATGAAAACAAAAAAACAAAACAAACATGAGGCGTAAAATTACACTTTGTTGCATTTTTGTAGGGCCAACTGAAAATCCCGGCTGAAGCTGCTCCTGTAGAGATACGCTGTTGGTATCTCATTCATTAAGTACCTTATTTAACCAATTTTAATTCTCTGTGCATAAAACAATCACACCGACATCAGGATCGCTACACCCAGCTTGTGATATTGATCATTACTGCCAGTGCACTGTGTGAAACCAGAGGTTTGACAATTTCGAAATGACCTATTAGAGAAAAACTGGCATGGTAGGTTTCATTCAGAAATTTTAAGACTTGTTCAGAACTTGCAGACCACCCTGCTGTTATACAGTGGTACAGTCGCAGCATATTCACCAGCTGCCATTCAGGTTCCAGCCTCTTTCTGCTCCTCCCGAACCCCTAACCCACTAACAGTTAGTGCACCAATCCGGATGCCACTCACAAATCTGCTGGGAGTCACCATGAGACGGCGCTTTGTTGACAAAATCATAGTCACCCACACAGTAGACCCATGTGTGATTTGCCATCTTACAGTACACTGTGACAAGGTTTGTGTGGTGTACCCATGTGTGTCCCAAATTTAAATATGACAATATTATTTACTAGTGCAGCAAAATATCTCCACATTCAATGCACCAAAAACACATCTGCTCGCTTTTAAAACACACAGACAGACTGATGACGAGCATCTCATCTCACGCTCGCCTTTAAATTTTAAAAAAGATTAAAAGACGAGTATAAACATTTTTCCAAAACGTTAACTAAATGTAAATGTTAATTTATTCATGTAGAAGATACATAAAATGTCAGAGCAGGTTGTTGGGTTGTGGTAACACTGACCAGCCATCATGGCGACCAGGCTGGCCTTGTAGACATTGGTGAAGTTGTCCAGCTCTCCAATAGCCAGGATGGTCTTCATGTGGGCGTCGCCACAGGCCTCCCGAAACTGACGGATCTCATCATACATGGCTGCAGAGGGGGACAGGAAACACTTACTAAACATACATTATCCATCATCAAAATGTGAACAAAAGTCTTCCAAATACACAGACCAACAGTAGAAAAAAAAAAATAATAATTTCGGTTGTGATCAGTTGAGAAATACACAAAAACCTGTCAAGATCCGGTGAGTATTTCTTCTTTACTGGCACCTTAGAGCTAAACTATGAGGAAACATAATAGTGCCCTGACTTAAAACATGTTTTTACTTTTTAGTAACGTAGCAGAAATTGTTTTCATGTTTTCTGTGGGGTTTGCGGTTTGTAGCCTGATTCCAAACCAAAGGATCTCCAAGTGAGGGAAAATTATTCACTTTTATGTTTCTGATCTTGACAATTCCTTCTTGACTCTGGAAACAGCAGTTGACATAACAATCTCCACTTGTGGTCCTTCATCTGCTGATGAAGACCATATGATATGATCAAAAGCTCCAGAACAAGCAAATGAGCGGACCTTGAGTGAATATTTTTTTGTCAACTTCCATTTCCAAGGTTGAGAATGAACAGAAATGGTCAATCTCTCATCTACAGTTCCATGACAACTGGGAAAGCCATGAAGACCAGATGATGCAGTCAAACATTCTAGGAAAAACAATGAAAATGGACCTTGAGCAGAGTCTGTTTACTTTCATTTACATAAAAATCCAGTTCCAAAACACAGATGGAAATAAATCCAGATAAAAAGTTGTTCTTTTAAATGACATTTTTGCTTTTAACTCAAAGCTGATTATTGTGGACCTGCATGCTACAGTGTACTAAATCTACTGCCTGCGTCTCTCTCGGCATGTGTAAGTGTACCTTCCCACTGTCCTGTGAGGGCAAGTGTCCGGTTGATGACGATGTCAATCTCTGAGGCGCCGTCAGCCACTGCCATGCGGACTTCACGCAGACGGGTCTCCAGTGGTGTCTGGCCTGCTGGGAAACCAGTGGCCACTGGGAGAGGAAAGAGAACTCAAGTACAAGTCTTATTCATTTCCAATAGGTACACTACACACACAGTCACACGCCCGTCAGTTCACTGTTCATTTAATTCCCATAAGTGTGATTTAGTTTCCGGTGACTTACCTGAGGCAACAGGAAGGCTGGAGTTGGCAGCTTTTAGTGATTTGACGGCATCAGCAACACGAGCTGGATACACACACACTGCTGCTGTAGTCACTCCTGACACACAACACAACACAGGCAGGGGAGTAGTGAAGAGAACGAATAGTGATAATCTGGTCTGTGTCGCCCTCTGCAGGTTGAATTCAGGTCTGAACTGAAAGTCTGACATCCTGAACAGGTTCCAGAGCTGAAGGTGAATGCTCACTGTTCATCTCCATGGTCTTGCCCAAATACATGTGACTAACCACTACAATCTGTCTGATCATCTGACTGCTATCTGTCTGGGTTTTTAGTGATGTCACCATGTTCCCATACCTCTACTATTAACTTGATGAGTACAATGTTATTATTGCTGATAGAAATGATGAACATAACATTGAAAATAACACTCAAATGAACCTCTAGTGTGTCTGTGTGTATAATCAGGGTTCGTACAGCTTTGTAAGTACAATTCAAGCACTTTCCAGGCTTTTCAATGTACCTAAACCAAAGATTTCCAGACGCTCAAAGCTGTTATCATCACATCTAAATAGTTGCTACAAATGCCAGGAGACAACAAGCAAGCACAACGACGGGATCGTTTCATTTCAAATCTTAAAATATTTTTGGTTTCCGTGACTGATTGTGTGGATGATGAAACACCCGATTATGTGGAAAATCAATTATTTTTCAAAGAGTATATTTGAAGTCAAAATGAAAATATAACGGTTAAAATTACGCATTTTCAAAACTTTCAAGACTTTGTTTGTACCTTGTATAATGTATAGCTGGAACAATTAGTTCCACAGTTTTGATTGAATTGATTGTTTAATTGTTTAAATCGTTTTTCAAGCAAAGAAACGCTGCTTTTCTCCATTTTGCATCACGGTAAACTGAATATCTTTGGGTTTTGGACTGCTGGTAGGAAAATGATTGGAGATTTATCTCATTGGACGTCTGATAAACCAAAACATTTTTCCATTAATCAAGAAAATAATCAAGAGATTATTCAATAATGAAAGTGATAGCTGCAGGTTTAGTGTAAGGAGTTAAACATTTGAACACTGAATTGTGCCTGTGGTTTGCGTAATAACCTGGACTGATGAGGCCTGGAGTAAAACATGTGCTTTATGTTGAAACATTAGTGGCTGCACCGTATTAAAGAGTTCTCATTATAAGAGTGTTATAACAGTTTGTTTTCATTTCATAATCATCAGTCTTAATACATTCACAACAACCTATTGCAACCTCATGGTGTCCATAGCAGCAGCAGACCTTTGTTGTGCATATCCATCTTCTCGAGCAGGTCATATCGGACCGGCTGGATGGCTTTCAGACACAGTCTATGGACGTTGGACGGTGTGTCATCTCCAGCCAGAGTTGTCAGATCGATACATGTGACAGCCTTCACCAGCCAGGCAGCCTGCAGGACAAACGCACAGAGATGGCACCCAGCATCAGAGCAAATGGTTTTAGTTTGTCTCCATCTCGCTGCTGTCAGATGCTACGTCAAGCAAACAGCAGCATCTGTTTTCTTACCTCATCTGTAGGGTTGCGCAGTACAATGACATTATACTGTGAGAATTCAATATGCAATTGTCATACTGTTAGTACTGTGGTATCCCCTTGATATCATTGGCTGTATATAGATATACAATTTAGGGGTAATGTTCCAAATTTTCAATTTGCTAGATCAGCCAGAAAAAACAGACATTCCTGATAATTTTATCTTGGGCCTATAAGAGTTTCTTAATTGACTTTTCAGAATGCTTACTATACGAGAGCTTACTAAAATAGCATGTACTGTTATACTGTACTGTTTTATTCATATCACCCACTCCGATTAGCTTATTTGTGACCACATTTTTAATGACCGATATCTGTTTTGCCACAGTTGCACAGAATAGAGAAAATAAACAAACATTAACCTGCATGTACCGACATATGAATGCATATTTATGTATATATGTAACCAATACTGGATGCGCGTGAAAGGAGAGCTCTACCTGCCACTGTTTCTTGGGGATCTTCTGCCCTTGGATGTGCTGAGCTTTCTTCAGGACAGCCTGTGTGTTCACTCTCACTTTGGATATCCACTCCAGGTCTGACACCCATGAGCAGGGAATATAGACGAAAATATTGGAGCAGCAAACAGATCAAAACTTCTACATAAGATTTTAACCCATTTCTACGATTTTATTCAAGTAGTTTAACATTCATTCATTCATTCATTATCCATACTGCTTATCCCGAAGGGTCGCAGGGGGGGGCTGGAGCCTATCCCAGCTAACATTGGGCGAGAGGCAGGAAACACCCTGGACTGGTCGCCA
>JAVQJF010020967.1:0-32396 GCA_036023855.1 Gadopsis marmoratus
TTTTTTTTAAAGCATCGAACATTTGACACAATGTTTTACAGTCAAGATTGCAAGAATGAAAATTAAGGGCTTATAAATAAAAAAAAAAAAAAAAAAACCGTTACAAGCCATGACTGAAAGATGAATTTACAAGGAGAAAAAACAAAGTTCAATTCTAAACAGAGCAGAGCACACTGATCACAGACCCCATTAGGGGCGATTGTTTAAAAAAAACACACACACAGAGAAATGTAGCTTAAATCCAGAAACCGAAGTGTGGGTACAAAATTGATGCACTTTTGTTGCCTATTATTCCACAGTATAAGAGGAGGCACTGAGGTCAGACTTTTTGTTTTTTTTTTGCATTTGTTTGAAAGCACTTCAATGTTGTTCTAAAAAGGTCAAGCTTGTGCCGCAAGCATGCGAGTACTGGTTTTTTTCTTTTTTTAGACAGATTCTACCTTCATTGCACATGATCACAAAAAATGAGACAAATTGTGAGGAGGAAAAATGAGTAAACAAAACTGATCTGAGAGTTGAGTCAGAGCCGGTCGAGCAGAATATTCAGTGTTAGTATTTACAGTTCGGACAGAAAGAGAGAGAGAGACAAAGAGAGAGAGCGTTTTTCTTTTCCTCCATGCAGAAATAGTTTTAAGAGATTTAGTTTTATATTCCTTATAGGCTCTTGGAAAATGAATATAAGAGGAAAAAGAGCATCTGAACGATTGTTAGTGCACTTTCTTTTTTTTTTTATGATTTCAAATACAATATAGATTTATATCTAATCCATAAATTGTTTCTGGCTATACAAAAAGTGAATTGATCAGAAAGCATTATTAGACTCCATATCTACACATTTCCTGAAAGCTCATCGTAGTTTTCTTTTCTTTTTTTTTTTAAACAGTGTTCAATACTCAGTGCTGTTTTGTTGTAGTGAGATTCTCGCCGGCACGACTGCGCTCGGGTGGATCCAGAGATTCACGAAGCCTCGCAAAGTTGCCAACTCCTGTGATCGAGCGAGATTTTTTTCTTCTTCTTTAGAACCAGAGTGGCGGGTCACCTCAGCAATCGGCCATATAACGTCCTAAAGAGGAGAAAAGATGTGCAGTTGGAGCTGCTGGTGCATTAAATACCCATTAAATATGAGGCACGTGTGGATGATCAAGTGTACTACACACCTGTGGCAAATCTCTTCTTGTTGAGAGAAAGTCTGTATCCAGTCCCCTGCAGCTCCATGTCCACGCCTGACAGAGTGCTCCCCTCACTCATAAACTGCACCACCAGAGTAGAGGGGCTCGACGGACCATTTGACAGGTCAAACTTGGCTCTCAGGGACCCGGCTCCTGGGGTCAAACACAAACAAATACCATCACATGTCAGCAACTGATCCAGCGCTCTGCGCGCGGGATTTTCATCTAATTGCCAACAAAGAGGAAAAAAATCATTGTTCACCTTCATTTTCAGACTTTTCTGAGATGTCGCTCAGCTTCCACAGACACTTATTCTGCTCCGAATTCCTAAAATAATAAGAGAAAGACATAACACTTCAAGCTGCTTCTGCTTAACTAAGAGCGAACGAGCTTGTTGTTCAGCGGGCGCCGCGTCGTACCAGATGGAGTTGGGCAGAGATTGCATGTTGGTGACTCCTCCATCAACAGGCACCAAGATCTGCACATTGGTGAGTGGACCAGGGGAGGCCATGGACTCCGGGTTGTATCGGTAGTCGACCCGCAGGTCCGATGTACTCGGCGTACACTTCCAGTACATGGCCAGGTTGAGAGGAGTGGAATGGATCCCGTCAGACAGCACCTGAACACAGCAGTACAGTGCAACTGTCTGACTGACAAAGCCGCTTTGGGTTTGAGCTATAAGAGTGATGTTCCCAATATCCTCTGCTGCAATGAGACTGTAAGAAACCAGGTTTGAAGTATAATACAGAAGACTGAAGCTCAACGTAGAAGGTCAGTTTAAATGTTATGTTTGCTGTGCTGCGAGCGCAAACGCAAGATAAAAACAAAACTAATGTTCCTCCAAAGCTTTCTGGAAAGCTCAAAGGCAGAGAAAGACTTTCCTTCTTCCATCGGCAAGAAAGTTGTTTGTTGCGGTGACTTAACCACTTGTTCTGTTTTACACTTCGATGAGCTTCTATTTCGTTATCTTAGATTTCCTGATCCACTACGTGTAAACTAAAACTTCATTTGTCAAGAGAACTCTGAAAAAGTGGGGCCTGATTATGGGGTGGCAGGATGGCCTTTAGTGGTTTGTGAGGTTGTGGGCCGAACTGGAGGGCTGGGGCTTGATGACAGTGTGGCCGAACCAGCTGTCCAAGCACTTAACAAAGATTTAAACCCTACCTACTCTGGGTCAGACGAGAGACTTCCCATTACGGATCAATCTGCATCTAAAAATCATACATAAATTAATATCATGGACTAGTTTTTGATATCTTAAATATTGTAAGATTACTAGAATTGCAATTTTAAATAAGTTCTTGCACACGAGAAAGTCTTAGAGACAGAAAAAACTCCAGCCTGGGAAACAAACAAGCAATCTCACACATTCACTTGTACTCACTGTATTAATGATACAATTAATGATATGACGAATGTTTGGGTCCTCAGACCGGCCTCAGGCGCACGTGGGAGACGTTTGCCTTCGAGGCTTCTGCCAGAAAGCTTTCTAACATGTGGTCGCAGTTGGGCTAGGTTTAGGCACCAAAAGGATGTACTGTAGTTCAACGTTGACTTGTTATTTTAACAAACCATGATCCTTTCCTAAACCTAACCAAACTGCGAGCGCAGTACTGCCAGAAAGCCTTGTATGCAAACTTCTCCCACGTGCTGCTCAGGCAAAGCTCATACAGACAAAAGGCACCACACATGTACTGGATAGGATATAGGCTCCCAGCTGGAGCAACACCTTCAGGTAGGCATACAAATGAAGGTCAATGAGCTCTTCAAACACGTAAACAAACACTATACTGAGTTCCTCCAATTGTAAACCGTAGTCTTAAAAAAACACTAGAAGCAGTCTAAAACTGGAAAAAAGTTCCAGTTTCCAGTTTTATATTGCGTTGCTGGCGTCCTCTGATTGGCAGGTTTTCCCCGGGTGACAGCCGATACTGTATATGTTATGTACGGTGCTGACAGCTTTTATAGGGCAAGCTTTCACAATACAACTTTTCATGCACGAGGACATGTATTTTTAAACTAAGGTAATAATGCAAAAAAAAAAAAAAAAAAAGATGATGATGAAGATTTAAAGATGATGTTATCTTGAGGTGGCAGGATTGGAGGCCTGGGCCTACGGTATATCACATGGCTGTGATCAAGGTTTAAACCAGACTGTCACATGGTTTTAGTGTAGTAAATTTAATTATAACGACACCACAAATACATTTAATTGAAGTCTACAGAGATTGTGAGGCTGTGGGGCAGGCACAGACAGCAAGGTTAAAGCTATAAGAATATTCTAAGATTATTATACACTAACGCCGCTTAGGACTGGATGATCAAATAGACTTCTGACAAAACACAAACAGCACTATGAAAATATTGTGATATTATTCCTCTTTAACTCTGGAACAATGGGGCGGCTGTGGCTGAGGGGGTAGTGCGGTCGTCCATTAACCCCAGGGTTCGTGGTTTGATCCCAGCTCCCGCTGTCCGCATGTCGAAGTGTCCCTGGGCAAGACACTGAACCCCGAGTTGCCCCCGGTGGAGGCCAGCATGGCAACTGTGTCCCCATCGGTGTATGGATGTGGTGTGAGTAAATGTAAATGTCTGTTTGTCTGCCCTGTGATTGACTGGCGTCCAGTCGAGGGTGTTTCCCTGCCTCTCGCCCAAATGTTAGCTGGGATAGGCTCCAGCCCCCCCCTGCGACCCTTCGGGATAAGCAGTATGGATAATGAATGAATGAATGATGAAACTACTATTGGCGCTAATTTCACTCCGTATTCATTTACATTTTTATATACATTAAAAAGTGCCTCTGGTGTCGTCTCGCTGGAACCAGCCAGAGAAATGCCAAGCTTTTGGTGCAAAGGAGCAAAAAAGCAGCTGAGAAGAAAAAGAATGAACAGAAGTGGATAAAAGGAAAAGATTACAGGTAATTATGACTAACTGGAGCAGGGGGACACCTGTGAAAGATCCAGAGCAGAAAAATGAAAAGTTCAAAAGGTGTCATTTTGTCTTGTTCTCGGCTCTCTTTACTCTTTTCAACTTCATTAACATTCTATTACTGCATGTGTGTGTATGTATGTGAGCTTGATGTCTGTACTGTTGTCGCCGGTCTGCTGCGCACACACACACACACACACACACACACACACACACACACACACACACACACACAGTCCCTGGAGCTCCTGAGAAGCGGAGATTGCCTCTTTAAGGTGGAAATCAATATCCTTTCTTTCCCCGTCTCTCCTCCCTTCCTCCTGTCCTCTCAATTCCCGTGTCCTCTCTCTTTCCATCTCGCTCCGTCTATCTCTCTCTCTCTCCATCTCTCTCCATCTCTCTCTCTCTCTCTCTCTCTCCATCTCACCGTGTCTCTCGGCCGTTTGCTCCACAGATACATGCGCCTCACCTGAGACTCTTCATCAGCTCGGAGACACACACAACCTGAACCCCTCTCTGTATGAGCGTCCTCTCTCTCTCTCCATCATTACGTCCACACATACCGAGCACCACCACGGTGTCACCAGATGTGCAGCAGTCCCAGGCACTGAGGGTTGGAGCAGGGAATACGACTGGTGGAGAGTCACTGTGTAAGTTCGGGGCGGGTGTTTGGCAGTGGAACGGTTGCACCTCTTTATTTGGCCGGGCTAAAAATACAGCAGGGAGATTTGGCAGGGGGCAGTGACGGGGGGGGCAAGCTTAAGTAGGCTTTAACTATAGTGCCAATTTAAAAAACTTGTGGATTTTGAAGGGTATGACTCTGCAATTGGAGCTACAGAGGTAATAGTTACCTTTTAATTTTCAAATTTCATTCAGTCACGTGCATTAAAAATGTGGATGTCCACATGATCACGAAATTTTTTTTTAATCTAAGGCAAAAATATCCTAGAGGACAACCGTTCAGAACTATTAATGATGGTACAGTGAATTTAATAACTTAACTCTGTGAATACCAGCAACGCAACTGCAGCCAGAGAAGAATGTGCTGTATATTGTTAGCCACGTATTACACAGTTCTACACCAAAAGCTTATTTGCCATTTGGCTGTGAGCTGACAAGATCAATACCAATCGCATGTGCGTTACATGTGAAGATGGTTTTACTGGAGATTATGTGTTGGACTATTTCTAGGCGAGGTGCAGTGACTTCATGGAGTCCTTGCTGCACAGAACACCCCGCAGAGCCACAACCTGTCACGCTGTTATGTTTGCACGAATCAAACAAACACATAAAACACATGAATTAGTTCAGAGGTGCTGTTAGGCACTTTTTCCTTACCTTTGGACAGAGCCAGGCTTGATGCTTCCGCCTGTTTCCAGCCCTTGTACTAAGCTAACTGTCTCCTGGCTTCAGCTTCACATTCCACGGACAGAGTGGTGGTAATGTTGAACTGTTCCTTTACCAGGCTTCCAAGCATCCTAGCATTTAAGGAGAGCACTGGGCCAGTGATGGGATGTGAAAGTCATTGTGCAAGTCCAGTTTGTGACGGAGCGCCAGAAGCTTTGACAGACAGGAACATTGTGGCGATTGGCAAGAACTGTGTTCCGAGAGCCTTGGTTTGATCTGCTCCTCCTCTTCAAGCTGTTTAATGTTGTGGGCGAACTGTCTGGCCACTTATAAATATACCTTATAAACTGTCCTGGTAAATCCTCTTTTTCTCCCTCCCTCTTTCGTTTTAACTACAGGAGCCCTAGATAGCCAGCTATCTAGCATGCTTGCTAACACCTAACTTAGCAAAGTGCAAGAATCTACGAATATTGCTTGTTTTCTTTAATTAATAAAGATATATATGTTAACAAGACTGAGAGTCTACAGCCACGCTAGTGCCGAAGGTACAGGCTACTGAGGCTGATGGGAATGTCATGTGATTTGCAGATATTTAGTCCTAAACAAAAAATACTGGATGACTAAATACTTTTCATCACTTCATCTTGAGGAGGACATGGACGTCTGTACCAAATTTTACGACAATCCGTCCAATAGATGTTGAGACATTTCACTAAGAGGCACAAATGTCAACCTCAAGGTAGCACTTGAGGAAAGGTCAGGTGAGCATTGAAGTCATTAAGTTTCATCCTCTGGGGACCATGAATGTCTTTTCACAATTCCGTGGTAATCGACACGATGGTTGTTGAGATGCCGTCCAACAGAAAGACATCCATGGAGCCATTGTAAGCTCTTGGCTAAGTGCAGCGAGTCCCTGCAGGCCTATTTGATTCTGTCCTTCTGTTCTTGGATTAAAAATTCTTATTGCTGAGACGTTTTACATCATACGGTCCAAAATCTGGATAGTAAAAATATGCAGGCACATTTTAGGCACAGGTACTAGTTGATGTGGAACAAATCTGTCTTTTGCAGACACTAAATATGCGTCAGAAAGGCTGATCTAGGACTGCAGTTACAGAGCTGAGCCCCGGAAAAGCAGCAAGGTGGGGGAGGAGAGGCGCGCCACAGACTGTAAGTACAGTAGATTCAGTTTCTTGAGCAGAGGAGGAAACAGGACGTAACATAAGCAAAGTAACACACCAAGTGGTGACAACCGAAAAAAATAGACGCGTCACCATCCCCAGCCCCAACCTTCCTTGACACCCGCCTGCCTCACCTCCTAGTCTTCCCTGCCCTGTCCCTCCCACTCTCCCACCCACCCACTTTTACCCAGACACCCCCTACCCAGCAGCCCTTGGGGGGCTATTTTTTGCCACGCTTCACTAAATAAGGTGGTGGAGCACGGCTGTGAGGGCGGGCTGGTTGAGGCGTGTGCGTCTGTGGTTCTTACCTTGGCATATAAACCCTGGGACGATGGGGGCTTCCTCTGATCCCGCTGAACCTCTCGCTTGCTCCCCCAGTGTTCTCACTCTAACCTGCATTTGTCGAGCTCCGTTTTTTAAAAAACAAAACAAAACCCAAAGCACAAGCACTGTCTGTGAGCGGCATCCGTTTACACCAGAACCTTTCTTATTTTTTTAATCATTATTATTTGTTAAGTTCTTTTGTAGTCTTTAGTTCACATCTTTATTTTGGAGGAAATGTTTTCGCCGACTGCTGGACGACATATCGGGAAAGTGACTGAGTGGAATATGGGGGCTAAAGGACAAGAAAGACAAGACAGAGTAAGAGATCATTGATTTTACTCTTAACAGCTCCCCATTCTCCTGCTCCTTTTTTACTCCTTTTTTTCTTTTTGCTTTTTTCCTCACCTTTAATCCAAACTTTGCACCTCCCTTCTTTACCTCCCACCATGCCTTTTCCCTTTCCTGCCATCACCCTACCCTCCTTTTTATTGTCTGCCTTCAATTTCCTTGCCTTTCCTTCTCTTCCTTCCTTCCCTCTATTTGATTGTATTATTTGATCTACATTATCTTTCCTGTTCTCCTCACCCACTGTCTCTCTTTACCCACTCTTTCATTCTCTCAACCCCTCCCTCCTTCCGTCCCTCTTCCCAATTTGTCCTTCAGCTCTGTCAGCACTCACTATCTCGCTGCATCTCCTTCTCTGGCAGTCTGATCAGCTGTCTTCCTTCTAACTTTACATGGCCTGGCGTGCTGCGGAGAGACGGGCAGCTGCCGGCTGATGCACCTCTGCCCAGTCATCACTTCAAATCCAGTCCTCTTACACAAACCTCTATGCTTTTCTCTTTTTTATTGGCCACTACTTTTGCTCTCTTTTCTACCTGCACGGTGCTCCTACGTTTTCATTTTGTTTCTTGGTCTGCCTGGGTTTTTTTTCCCCTCCTCCTTTTTTCTTTTACCCCATCCAGCAAGAGAGAGAGGCAAGGCAAGTCCCGTGACCCCCTTCTTTTCCCTCCTCTCCTCTCTTTTCACTCCTCCTCCTCCGCTTCTCCTCTTCTCCTCTCCGCAACCTTAAACTCTCCATCGCTGATTCAGCTCCCAGGGAGGAGGGACTCCGCCTGCAGCGGCCGCTTCACTCCGCATGGGCCACCATCCCTGTCTGGACCACCTTTACTACGGTAGGTGTGAAGTGTCTGTGTGTGTGTGCAGGTAGGATCTGACTGTGCTTACGTACTGCATATATCTGTGTGTGTGTTTCTGTGTGCTTTGTCTCAGCCACCTTCACACACAGCACAGTTTCTTCCTCAGCTGCTCTTTTGGAAAATGGGCAGATCGCGAGTGAAGCAGCTGGAAATAGGCTTCTTATTTATCCATCACTCATCCCAATCCTCGTTCGAACTGTTGTAGCCGAGCTTTCCATTCACGTGACTGCAAAGAACCATTGCCACAGTCGCATGGGGTTAAAAGGTCAAGGGGTTATCTCTGAGGTGGCTTCTAATCAGCTAGTTCAGCCATACTGATATTCAATTTAGAATGAATGTACTGTAGCGTACGACAAACAATGCAATATCTCTTTTTATGAATGCAAATGAGACAATATAATTAAATAAAGGTTATTTATGAAGTGGGAATTTTCACAGTGCTCGAGTGTAAGTGCGGTAAGTTAAACTTAGGCTTCTTTACGCGTGGGCTACATTTATATTGAGCAAATTCATGACACACATGTCATTGTTTGACATTAACATCCACGTGACATAGCTCCACACAATCATTTCTATGTTTTTTGTAAATATTCCATTGCATTTGAGATGTAAAACTCTTCCCGTATGGCAGCAGCAGAACATGGTGCTCTCGCAGTGTTCTATATTTGTCTGCAGGACAGGTGAGGTGTATCTGTAGAAACACCACATGCATACGTTCTAATGTGCCCCAGTGTTAAGCTCGGTGTCGGCGCGGCCAACCCACCGGGACCTCAGCTCTATCTTTAGACAGGACGCACACGTGTCACTCTCCTGAGAGGACGAGAGAGGGGTTTAAAGTAGAAGCAAGGTTCTAAAAGTGTCCTGCATGTGCTCCCATCCCTCTCTCTCTCTCTCTTGCTGCCCAGGCTAGTTTTACCCAGTTAGCAGATACCAGGGAGATCAGCGGTCAGCTGTATGTCAAGCGCCCGGAGCCCTGACAGCTTCAGGGTAAATTGCTGGAGGTGACGAGGTGTCGGGTGTCCCAGCCCAGGCCTGAAGAAGAAGACAGCCTGCGTGGGTGTAGCGGATATAGTGGACACGCAGCTGTTTGAAGGGAATCTATTTGCCTTTCTGTCTACCAAGCGATCTCCCACTGGTTGTGAAACTTGGCTTTACATGGTGTTGGCTTAACTGCAGCAGCTATGAATGTTGAGAGTATACATAAAGGAACAAGGGTACAAAGAGGAGGAGGAGGAGGATTTATATTGTTATCTGTTTCTGGCTGGTTTATTGGGATGACAAATGCCTTTTGATACCGCACCCTATTGTAAGGATTACAGAAGTCGTGCCAGATGTTGGCAAATTCTATCCATTTCCTGCCAGCTGTGTATCACAGTGCAGTGCGGGTGCATGTTACGCACTGCCCTAATCTTGCAATCTACAGCAGTTGGCTATTTCTCCCTGGAGAATTGTAATTCTTGCCTGGAATACTGGAACAGTGGTGGCCGTAGATGCCAGAGTGGATAGGCAACTTAATTCTTCGTAATGTGTCTGTGTCTGGTGCTGGGCTGGAGTGTGTATGTGTGTTCGCGAGTGTGCACGTGTGCAAACGCCCCTCGTTTACCAGCGCCGGCTGGTGATTTACAAAACCTTCGTTCCATCGCTGGGAGAGAAAAGAGGGGAGGAATGAGAGAGAGGAGAGGACGAGTGTGATTTATGGAAGAGACTTTTAGTTTAATTACTGGACGGGCAGGGCTGATGTGCACAGCCCCCTGGCACTGGTTACACAGTGGTAGGAACACACAAAGGGGCTGCTGGGGGGCTAGCAGAGGATGACATATTCACACTTCTTTTGCAGAAGCAGAATTTTTGTGTTCAAAGTGCAGGACAAGACACAAGAGTCAGATTATGTAGCATGGAAAGCAATATACAAATAAATGGACATGCACAAAACACAAGTGGAAAAAATATTCACATAGCTGCTGTTACAAGACATCCATTTTCCACCTCACTGTGGAGGCACACTCATATAGGAAAATGTAGCTTTTGTCCCGTGCGTGTAAGAAAATAGAGTAGTATGAATAGCTGTTAGGAGAATATTGTGCTGTGTCAACAGTCCAGCCTCAATGTGCGCTTTGATGGAGATTTGATTAGCTGTAATTGTCATTCAAGGTGAAAGGTTGACAGCCAAAGACAAAAGAAAGACTTTCTAAAAGTGCAGTTTGGCAGTGCCGGTGCTTCCAGGAGCAGTGCATGCTGGGGAGTCTGGCCCTGCACCACCTGCCACCCCCTCCACTAGCTCTTACTCTCAATTTATCATCTATATCAAAACTGGTCTCATATTAGTATTTTCAAATATTTGAAGGGTGACCACTGGGATATTGCGACGCAGAAACAGCTGTTCACCTGTAATTCAAACACACACACACACAGCCGCATAAAGGAACACACGCACACACACGCACACCCAAAAAACCCTTATGTGCTTCCTACTGCTCCCACCATAGCTTTTCTGTACGCCTCTCTCAGAGCCTTCATTAGATGCCTGACGTTAGCAATGGTTCAATTCATTAAAAGCGCGACTCAGCCTTTGTGCATTTGCTTATAAATTGGTATTGATCTCTGTGAGGACAGGGAGGGGGGAGGAGGTAGCAGGGGGGTGTCAGTGTGTGTGTGTGTGTGTGTGTGTGCGTGGGGGGTTGCTTGTGGATCAGGGACTCAGGCTAATGGGAGGGGGCAGGGGGTCTCAGGTGAATGGGGTTCACTCAAGCAACAAGGGCAATTGAAAACACACACACACACACACACTATGCATGCTGACATACACTTACAGACTGGCTGATGCGCACAGTAGGTCTCACACACACACACGCACACATATATATATATTGACATTCCTTTAGGCGGCTCTGGCTGCTTTTCCCCCTTAAACATGTCCACATGCCACGCCACATATGCCATTCAACCTCGTCACTGCCACCATCTGCTCAGCATGGGACTGTAACGCTACTGTAGTTTGGCTGACAGAGAGGTAGGCGGGTGAGCGAGCATGGAGGTGTGTGAGCAGGAGAGAGAGAGAGAGAGAGAGAGAGAGAGAAAGACAATGAGAGCACATGTTATATAGAGGGGAGTGGGCAGTCAAGGGGAGACTGCATAGCATGGCAGCCTATAGCCTGCATGGGACAGTGTGTGTGAGGGGGGGGGTTGTTGAAGACGAATTGCTTTCCGTGGCAGAGGACCGGCAGGATGAGCGGCTGTGCGCCGGACTAAAACTTTTCAGTGTGAGGAAGAGGAAGGGATTAAGATGAGGAAAGGGAGAGAGAGCATCAGAGTGAGGATGTTAGAGGGAGAGAGAGAGAGAGAGAGAGAGAGAGAGAGAGAGACTGCAGAGGCAGCACCTGGGACACAGACTGGGAGAAGAGAGAACGAAGCACTTCTTCTTCCCAGTCTCCTTTTCTTCTCTGCTCTCGCTTTATTGCTTCTCTCTTTGGTGCATCGGCCCAGCTGAAGCAGGGGAGGAGGGAGGGAGGGAGGGAGGGAGGGGAGATTTCTATACAACATCTGCCTCTAGGTAAGTGCAACATCTCCCTCATTTCCCTTAACCCCCCACCTCCCCCAGCCTCACCCCTCCCTCTCCACCGCTGCAGCTGAACCTCTAAGCGTGACACTCAAGGTGAATCGCGTGCTGTGTGTGTGTGTGTGTGTGTGTGTGTGTGTGTGTGTGTGTGTGTGTGTGTGTGTGTGTGTGTGTGAGAGAGGAAACTGTGTGTCTAAGCAGAGCGGACACATGGTCACCACACGCTGTAGTTATGCTGTAGTATTGCGGCCTTTTAAAAACTGTTATTTCAGGGGGAAATGTTTTAAATTTTAATAGAGGGAAATATGACGTTTGAAAGTGATGATCTTTCTTGCTGACATTTGTAGGTGTTTGTGACGGGGGCTGCTTTAGGTGTTAGTTAGTTGGTGGGATCATCACTCTGTGATGTGATGTTTACACATCCACTTTTAGATGGTTAGTTCTGTTTGTTCTGGTGTAACAAGCTTTGCTCCAGGACTGCGTGTCAGATCAGAAGAAGCTGGGTCGCTGTGGGAGCAGTGAGAAAAGTTGTTGAGGCGTAGTAAGAGGTCATTTGTATGAACTTGTGTGTGTTTTCTTTATTTTATTCCTGGGTGTGTATGCGTGTGTTCATCTGTGTGTACTCAGTCTTCTGTCTCAGTCGCTGATGTCCGGAGGGCCCCTGAAGCCGGTGCCGTGCGGGATCAGATGGGGGGGTACCGTGCATTCAGGGGTCTGCCTGGATCCTGATTCAACATTTCTTCCTCCCCGTTTAGTGGGCGTGTGTCAGGGGGGAGGAGGAGGAGAAGCTGGGATGGAGGGCAGGCGGGGGTGAGGGGCCTGATGCGCCACCAAGGACAGTGGCCTGCTTGGGGGACATACTTCTTTATATGCCCATATGAACAAGAGCAACTATGGAATGTAAAGAAGTATGTATCCCAGGTTGGGAAAATTTACAGCGCTGCATCTGAACAAAACCCAAACATTTAAACGCAGACTTGACGGGGTCCGCAAACTCATTTGCTCATTGGAGAAAAGGTGTTCTGTGTGCTTTATCTCCACATAATAGTGGCAGGAATTCTATATGTGCATGTGCAGCGTGTGTGTACGTGCATACTTCTTCAGCCCAGTCCAGCCAGCTTGGTGCTGCAGAGAGATGCAGCTGCAACTCCAGTCAGCAGTTTCCGCTTGCCCGCAATGGATCTCTGGATATCTCTTTCACCCTGTTCTTTTGAGTTTATTTGTGGAAAGGCAGACATATATCCTATAATCTAATGGTGATTTCGAGAACACCATCTGCTTTCTTTGGAATACTTCTTTTTTTTTTTTTGTCATTGATCAGGCTTTTGGATTGGATAGTGTGAATTTGCTAATGCTACAAAAAAATGCACACACTACACACTACACACACAAACACGCCACAGACAGACAGCAGTTTCCAGTAAATGGTGCAGTGATTAAATGCTTGCTAATGGATAGCATGATCCGAGAGAATGGTCCGAAAGAGGAAGGAGCGGAGACTGGCTGCAGGACTCTCTGACAGATTACCGGGCTCAGACGCCTGCATGTAGTCACACTGTCTGGATCTGGGCTCAGCATGTTGGCTCGATTGTGAACGCTTCACATTTAATGCAGCATTTTTGGTCACCAAAACATCTGTGGACAATTGTGAAGGTTTCACTATCACGCCGTTAGTTCTTGCTTTGTGTGTTCCTACACAATACCTAGAAGTCTCGGGAGCAGCAGAGGGCAAAGTTTACATCTCATGGCGTTTAACAGAAAGCTCAACGAGGCAAAAGTGGCAGGACAAATGTGGAGCAAGAATGAGAAAATGACTTGTGGCGACAGTTCTGAGTCGAACCCACAATGTCAGACCGCATGGTGTCTGTCTCTGCATGCTGAGCCAGCAGAACACACAGGTGCCGTGTTTTTTAATCACTCCTGTGTGATCATTCTTTAGCTCTGATTAAGTAGAATACAGGATGTATAAGTGTGCTGGAACAATGACTAATCCGGGTGTGGTGTAGGAGCAGGTACAACAATCGTGTCAGGTTTCAGTGTATGTATTTTGGCCTACTTTGTATATAAATACTGTATGTGACCTAGTTAGGGTTTACCTGTCCCTGTTTAGGTGTTATTTGGGCCAGTTTCAGTGCAGTAATTTGGCCCCAATCAGGTCCACGCCCCGGGGCCTGTCAGGGATCTGCAGCAGGATTACACCTCGTGCCAATATTATTTTACGAGAAAAGAAAAGTTAACTGGGGTGCATGAACTCGAACCGCGTTGCGCCGAGCAGAATTGTTTGACATTAGAATACACGCAGCCAGACGGTGTTTCAAAGCTAATTAACCATCAGAATGAAAGGCGCTTCTAGTTATAGCTCTAGAGGAAGGGGTCGTGGAGATAAACTGGGTCCAAGAATGCAGACTTCAGCGAGGAACATATTGATGAAGCACCCCAAAACAGGAAATGTGTTGGTGAGTAAGTGCAAGTGTGCGTCACACGGTGTGTGTGTGTTTTTATGTTGGAGGGATTTATTGCAGTGATTTGTAAGAACCAGAGGGAAAGGTCGTTGTACTGTGGGAGAATTCAAAGATAGAAGGGCACAGTGCTGAGGGTGAGAGAGGAGGGGGGAGGTGGGTGACAAAAGGGAAATGAGAGAGCAGCGTAGACTGAAGTGGGATCGGCGCGGAGGGAGTTGTGGCGAGTGAGCGTGTGAGATGAGGCGAAGCGAAAGAGGCCGAGAGAGAGAGAGAGAGAGAGAGAGAGAGAGAGACTGGATTGATGATGGTGTTCAGGGCTGGTGTGAGTGTGTGTATGTACGTTTGTGTGTTGGGGGGGCTGGGCGGGTATTGTTCTGTCACTTTGCCTGTGTCAGCAGGTGGAAGCTCTCATCAGGACATTAAATATGCAACAATGCTGACTGCGGCACCGTGCTGAGACAGCCAAAGCCGGACGACTGGGGGGCCCCGCTAAAAGTAAACCAGCGGCACCGCTTTGCCTCGCGACGCGCTAGACAGCCGTCCATCCACACACACACACACACACACCGACACCTCCGGCTTCTTCTCGGGGCTGCCCTGACCCTCCCTGCTCTCCTTGGCCGGATAGCTGGCTGGCTGGGTAGCCTGCTGGTAAAGCTGGCTGACTTACCGGCTGACCGACTGGCTGGCTGACTGTTTCCCCCATCTGGGAGTCCACACAAGGGCAAAGGCAAAGCTAGTAATCCACGGGCCCAGTGAGGGATTAGCGGTAGTTACATACAGATCAGTCATGCGGAACATTGACTGTAACGACCGAAGAAATCTGCCTCTGTGGATGTGGAATTTAATGCAACATCTAAAGTACAGCTGACTGTATGTTTGATTTACCTCTCTGTCAACTACAGATAAAGCACAGAAATCAGTCAACTACTGAGTTTACGGACGATTTTAGTTTTGCTGTTCCAAACACATAAAACTTTGTAGGTTCACAACAGAAACATGCTCGTGCATTCTGTTGGTCAGATTTATAAAGACGTGTAAATGTCAAACATTGTGGAAGTGCGGCCTAATCTCCGCTCCGTCAGTTAGGCCACATTCAGACGGACTTGAACCCTGCGTGGATAAAAAAAACGCAGACCCCTCTTTAATTTGAATGGGACCAGTCTGTCGCCGTAGTGCTGGTGCCAACGTACGCGGCGCCGTCAAAACGACGCACGGTCGCCCGGCAAAACAACGGAACCTGGCTCAACTTTTGCTGCAATGCAACGTGACGTCATCCTTCACGGTTCTGCATTGGCCAATGCAAGACGCACAGTCCTGGTATATGACTTTGAAACATACATGCAGTTTTTCTGCTGTTTAACTCACAACCGTCCAGATGAAAAGATCAGATAGTTGCTGCCGTTGTGAAATGTCTTGGTGCCTGATAAGCCTTTTAAACACATTAATCTGCATCGTATTTCATTGTCTCACTGGTACATTAAGCAACCCCCCCCCCCCCACCAGTGCAGCGCCCTCGTGACGTTTCGATGCAGGACTGAATCCCCAGTTGGCCATAGATGGCCATAGTTGGCCATAGGGCACACACTTAAACCATCCCTTTGCAACACGTCTGCCTGCTCCAGCACTCATTAGACTTCTCAATGAAAAACAAACCGTGCAATTTCACCAACTGTGTTGCATTGACAAGGGACTTTAATAACTCCAAAGCAGCTGTCCTTACGTATGGCCGTTACGCATGGCTGTGGCTGTTTATAGCACCCGTATCATCACATGTACCCTTTACCAGTCACCATCATTAAACATCAGAAAGGTAATTAATGCTTTTGTTCACAGAGCTCATATTGAAAAAGACAGGGAATACATAACACCTGCAATGTAATTAAAAAAAATAAGAAAACTGAGCAAAATGTTTAAAGAAAGTTTATAAATGTGCTTTTGAAGAGCATTTTACAGACTGTTGCAGAAAAAAAATCACACAATCAGTGAAACTGGCTAACAGCCTTAACGAACAATGTTTTATTTTCAGAGTCCTTCTCTCACCTTATTTTCACCTTACACAGTTTCACTGTCACCCTTGGATTGGTGTAGAAAAAACGCTGGTCTGACATCTCTGTAAATGGTAAATGGACTTCACTTATAAAGCGCTTTTCGACCTCAACGGTTCCCAAACCGCCGTTACAGATTGGTGTCGTTCACCCATTCACACACACATTCACACACACCGATGGTCGACGGAGCCGCCATGCAAGGTGCTGGCCTCCACCGGGAGCAACGTAGGGTTCAGGGTCTCGCCCAAGGACACTTCGACATGTGGACAGGAGGAGGAGGGAGCTGAGGTCCAAATCTCTCTCTGTTTTTATAAATACCAGGTTGTGTGTGGGATACAGAGCATGCATGGATTTTGTGTGCACCCCCTTATACAGATAAGGAGACCCGTTTTAAACTTCAGAAGGCTTTGAAATAAATAGAAAAAGAAGCAATGAGAGGTTTTCAATTAATTTGCAGAAAATGTTTGCAACGGGGAGTTCAGGGTAGAAGAGGAATGACAGTCATGACGTCTTGAAAGATTTCTGAGGCTTCATGTTCGTGATGTAATGGAAGAAGACGCGGATAAAAATGAGGCCTTTAGCTTTTTAATGGCCTTTGTTTGGGAAAGTAGAATGTTTCTCTGATTGTGTGTCTGTGTGCACAAAACATAAAGTACGTGATTGTTAGTACGTATCCATGCACTGCATACCTGCACCGCATGTGCATGGTGGAGGAACGGGAGAGGCGGGAGGAGATTGTAAAGTCAGGAGTTTTATATTAAGTGTCAGGGTTTATTGCCAGGATTTTTTTTTCTCTTTTAATCATGTTTATAGTAAGTGTGCTTCGGCAGCAATCCACGGAATATAATAGGGGTAAAAGAGTAATGGAAGTTGAAGCAGATGCAGTGGAGTGGTAATGTATGTGTCGTCTCACCCTGATACAAGGACACAGACACAGCCTATAATATCCCTTTCTGTGTTTATTTCTCTGAAGTGAATCTCAGGAGGAATGTGCATCTGAACCCTCCAAAGTCATTCCTCAAACAATAGGCACACACATAAACTACACACACAGATGCGCCACATGTACTGGTGTAATGTAAATTAAATGTATATATGGACAATACAACAAATATATATACTATCAACAGCAGCAATGCCAGCACCAGTATTGATTTATCCGGCTGTTTATGTTCTTTTTTCTAATATGTACACATTACATGGATGTAATGTATCTGCACTGCGAGCAGCAGCTCACTGATTTGTTTCTCAAACTGTAGAAGCGACTTTCATTTGTGGTATCAGCGACGGGCTTTGGCCCAGGCAAATGTGTAATTTCACAGTTTGCACGGGCAAACCGCTCATGCACTCAGTCATTACAGAACCGTGTTCAAATGTGCTGGGCTTATTAGAGATGGAACATGTGGCGTACAGTAGATGTGTCCCTGAGAATCATGGTAAACAAATTGCTCTCATAGAAAAAAGAAAAAGCCAGCTGACAACAGATGAAAGAAAAAAGATAAGGCCCTGATAATAAATGACTTCAGAAACCTAATGAAGGACTCATAATTATGAGCCTTAAAAGTCAATTAGTTAATTGGCCCAGCGTTTTAATGCGAGAATCATGGCACATCAGTTCAAAGGGAAACTGAGAATCGATTAGGACAACACACAGCATAATCAGAAACCAGATTACTATTTATCATTTAGCCATTAAGTCATACATTCTCTATGAGTGCGTTAGAGCCAAAGAGCTTCACCCTGCCCTAGACGCCTCCAAAAAGCCGATCAGTCCCTACGCCGGGACAGGGATCAATGTAGAGGCAATTTGTTTCAATCAATTAAACAGACATCTGCTTGAATTAGACTCCAATAGACTGCAGAAGACCCAACCCCTTCCCATCCGCCAGTGGTGTGTGTGTGTGTGTGTGTGTGTGTGTGTGTGTGTGTGCGCACACACACACACACACACAAAAGCCACAAACAAATGGCTCAAAGGTGACGAGTGTAACATTCCAGCGGTGCATAATTGATTAGAACAGCTGGGTGTGTAAATTATTACTTAACTTTGCAGTTCATTTCCTGACGTCCTCCTTTTTGCCGAACACGTTTAGTTGCTAAGATGCAGTGCAGGGAGGGACAGAAGACAACTTCACATCGGGGAATGAGCAATGCCACGGGCAACTTCGGGGGCTTGTTTATTGTTTGTGGCGCAGGAAAAAAGAAAACAGGAGGTAAAAGACAGTTGTATTAGCCCGAGTCTAATTTAATGGCTCCCACTAGTGTTCTCTGTACAAGTGATGTTGCTGACACCAGAGCCTGTCCATTACTGTACGATATGAGGAGAGAGGGTCCGCTCCCTTCACGTGAACACCAGGATAATTGTTATGCAGTGAAGCTGTGAAGCAGAGGGAAGTAATTAAAGGAACAAGGGCAGTGTGGTGGTGGGCCACATCCCCCTCCTCTACTGTTTCCCCCCTGCTCGCCGGAGATCACACACACACACACACACACACAGGTTCCCCTTACATTGACACCCTCATAATTACTGCCAGGGTTTACAGTCATCCTAATATTCTAATTACACTCTGTCTGTTTTTATAAGGTCATAACATTTACAATTTTACGACACAGTAATTGTCAGTTGACCAAAAAAAAAAATGAGAAAAAAGGCCATTCCCGCTCTAATTGATTCTTCTGATGACAACACGTATTGTATGCTACCGCTCGCGCTCAGAATAAATAAAAATGTTTTAATTAGCTCAAAATACATTTGGCTTGTTGAATATACAGTATCTGTCCCAGTGCCTCTCATAATGCAGCTCCCACCTCGGAGCACATGCATCCATCTCCTGCAGTGTTTCTAAAATATATTGCCTGGAGAGGCATCGCAGGGAAATATAAAGGAGAGTTTCAGTGATATATGTCATAAGGTATAACTCGGAATATAATGCATTCCTGGGCACATTGTTATTCCCATTACTGGTTATGAGAGTAGAGAATGAACACTGTGTGAGAGAGTGGTTTCATGTGCTGTTGATTCACTTTTGGGAAGTAATCTCATGAAGCAATACAGGCAGAGCTGAAGGCTAAAGAAAACCACACCTGAAATTTAAGTTCCAAATGTTGAGTGTTTCTGTGTAAAATGAAATATTTATTGCTTAATATGTAACAATTAAAGTTTAACTGTGAAAGATGTAACTACTTTGCTCCCACACTGTCTACCGCTTTTGATTCAAATTATGCTAAATTCTCATTGGTGCTTAGAAATACGTGACTTTAAACACACAAAAAAAACATACAAAAATAGGAATAACCAAATCTCTTGTAACTTTGGCAGATTGTTTTGTGTTCATGCAGGAGCCATCACTCATAGCAAGAAGCTAATTGAAAAAAATATATAACTAATGGTTCTCATGGCCTTTAAGAGGCAGGCGACATTTAGGAAAACATGTTTAACAAGTCAGCCTAAATAAGATTATCTCTGCAGACCTGGTGTTTGAGTTTCCCATCAATGCTTTTCCTTGACAGACACCTGTCTGTCAGTCTGTTGGTAGGTCCACTACTTTGGTCCATATTTTGCCATATTTCTATTGGATACTCCATAATATTAGAAGGATTGCAATGAAATTGGGCACAGACGATCATGGTCCCCAGAGGATAAATTCTAATGAGCTAATGACCCGTGATGTTTTAATCTAGTGCCACCAGCCAGTCAAACTCATTACACTATTTGTGTTACGAGCTGTGTATTGGGCGCTGTGGGGTCCTGGGAACATATTTTGTTCATGTGTAAACATGTAATGACAAATAAATCTTACCTTATGTTATATTCATGGACATTCATGCTCCCCAGAGGACTACTGCTGAGTTTGGGGATCCCTTAACTTTTAATTCAGCACCATCATCAGATCAAAATGTTAATTTGTCCAAAGCTTTGGTTAAATGACATCCCATCAGCCTCAACTCTACTTTGTGTTTAGTGCTAATTATCAACTGTCAGCATGCTAACAGAACCTGCTAAACATTAGCACGTTAGAATTGTAACTGTGAATGAATCCATTAGTTTACTGGTTAATTTTCTGTTGATCGATTGATGGACTTAAGTAAGGGAATTAAGGGAAGCGGTCTGATGGAGTAGAACGCGAGGAATTGTTAAGACTTTCAAAACATAGTAATGTAAAATTCAAGAAGGCAGATTCAAAGGGAACGATATTATTTGCCAGATATGTTTGGAGTGTATGAGCAGATGTACATCAGGTGCGTCGGACTCCAGCAGGGCCAGCTGTCATGTGGCCGTTTGCGATTTCTGTGCACAAACATCCATCCGCGAGCCGTCATCGACCTGCCGATGTTAACATGCCTTCTGCCTGTGTGGGGCCTCATGCGTCCGTCTCCCTCCGGTCTTCCAGCGGAGGAGTGTAATTGGGAGCAGCGTGCAGGAGCGCAGAGTGTCTGGGAGTCAGCACGCCAGTCTGCTGCAGCCAGTGATACAGGACGACGGCAAAATGAGCCAGTCAGTCAGGGAGTTCGTCAGTCAAACAGCAGAGCACCGAGTCAGGCCGGGACGGGCTGCGAGCACCGCCCCCTCCAACCCCTCCGCCCCCCTCCACCCTCTCCTGTAAGTGCATATATATATATACCTCAGAGGAGGAGAATGCAGCGTCAGGACAAGGCTAGTTAGCATTCCTGTGTCATCGCCCTCACTGCTCAGAACCTGTGTTATTAAAGAGGAAAACACAGACCAAAATAGAGGTTGGAGTTAGAAGAGGTAAAGGACAGAGGAGTGAAAGAAAGAAGAAAGCAGTAGTGGCACGAAGGCTATATTAGAACGTGTTGGTGGGGGGGGGGGTGATCACAGCTAACAATAAAAGCAAGGAACAAATTATCAATAGACAAAAGAAAAGAGAAACAGAAGAGAAAGTGAGTGGGATCGTAAAGAACATGAATTACGCAGAGAGAGAGAGTCGGTCGGCAAAAATAAATCTCCCAAACCCATAAAGAGTTATGCGTTGTGATCTGTTTCACCGATCGTTGTGTGCTTTGAGATAATTGCTTCCATTTTGTTGCACAGAGACTATTACAGTATATGATAGCCGGATTACCATCTGTAACAGTGGGCTTTACACAGCAGCAGTAGTGCTGCATCAGCAGCAGGGCTACTGTAGAAACTATAGGTTTAGTGAACAGCGTGAGTGAGTTATGTGTTGGCCTAAGGCCGTTGTAGTAGTTATGGTCTCCACTGGTACAATTCCACCCGGTGGAGTGAAAACATTCTTCCCTGTCGGATCCAGCGGTATCAGCACCATCACCTTGATGGATCAAATCTCACCGCGGCTCTGAAAAGTACCGCCAGTGTGAACGAGCGACTCCCCAGGATCAGGCTGGTCATCGTACATGGCAGACAAGATTTTTATTTTCACTTAAATGTTTTTAAAATGACAGCAGGCAATCCTCCGACCTTTTAAGATGAATCACAGGAGAGAGGACTGCTTCGGGATTTGATGTCAAGCCAGTGGGATCGTAGGCTTACATGTCATTTCAGAAGGCTGCTGATATTACAAGTTCTAACCAACAGCCCGTTTGTCCGTCCTGTAATACTTAATGTCTTCTCTACTCTCTGTCTGTGGCACTCAGCCCCGAGCCCATTGGTTCCTACTGAAAATGCAAATCTTTAAAAACGTATTTGCATTTGTTGGGGCCTACTTTCAGCTGAAGATGGAGCACTACGACACGGAGATTTAAAGCACAGCAGGCTTTGGATACACACAATACTAGACAATGAGACAAATATAGAATATCACCAGGCGTATACTTTAAACAGCTATTTATGGGCTGACGTAAATCATTATGCTTTCAAACCAAATGTATACATAACAGTAAGTAAGTAGTTGTTTTATTCTTTTGAAATGTATTTTTGTTTTGTATTAATTGCCATTAGTATAATGATGCTGAGTGACTGGAGGTCACGTTTTGTTGACTTCCATACTTCCATAATCGGCGCTAACATCCAGGCAGCACGGCGCCCTGAGTGATGCTCTGTGTGTTCTGACTCCTTTCTATCAGAACCAGCATCCCTGTTTCAGCAGTTTGAGCTACAGAAGCTCTTCTGTTGGTCCAGGCTTCGCTCCCCACGACCATCAATGAGCTCCGGTTCAGCAGTTCTCCTTCCTTGGACCACCTTTGGTAGGTAGTGACCCCTGCAGACCGGGAACACCCCACAAGAGCTGCAGTGTTGGAGATGGTCTGACCCAGATGAATCAGGAAGTTGTGTGTCATGTAATATAATATACTTCCATGTTGCATTATGGTCGTATGTCTGTCGGATCTGAGTTCCCTTCATGTGTCTCCAGTGGTCAGTCTCTGAGCGGACACACGACTGTAAGCTTCATGAGGTCAGGTCATAGCGTAACGGGGGAGATGGAGAGATAAAAAGAGAGGAAGACAGACTCCTGGACCCCGGTGGTCTGTTATGGTGCAGAGCAGCAGGGCGTTCTGGCCCGGCCACAAGGTCCCTAATGGATCAGAGGAGAACGGAATGTAAGAGGGGGTCAAGATGAAAGAATATTTGATGAATATTCAAAAGCTATTAATTTGGAAACACACAGTGGTGGAAGAAGTACCATAAAAGTTTAAATTAAAAGTAAAAGTAGCAATATCACAATGTCAAACTACTCCATTACAAATCGACTGAACATTTGACAGTTTCAGCAGGTGGCGCTCATTTTAACTGCCTTATATAAAACTTTATATTGGTTAGTTTCATCTGTGACGACGAATCGCATTGTTGTTTGTCAAGTCCATAAACTACAGCAGTGGAGTAAAAAGTACAATATTTGTCTCTGAAATGTAGCTCAGTGGAAGTATGATGTCGCACACAATGGAAAGTACAAGTACCTCAAAATTGTACTTCAACTTGCAATACAAGCAGTAAGCAAGCAGTTGCTTTTTACACATAGCAGCAGATATGGAGCAACATTACCACTGATTTGGAGTCGTATTTGTGTCCATCCGGTGAATGTAAGTCCAGTATTCACTCTTGTTTAGCTCTGGTTTGGTCTCCACCAAGTCCTGATGGAAATATCTGTCTGCTTATCTGCTAATGCTCACTTTGTCTCCCGTTTGGTGCTGGGGAGGTAGTGTAACAGTAGGCTTTTTAGAGCTTTTCCACTGGCTGCTGTGGCTATAATGACGAGAGCAGAAACAATGTGCTAAAAGAGGCTTAACAGCTGTGCAGGGCTGAGCGGAGCTGCAGAGCCGGGTGATAATTCTCTGTGGGCTCCTTTCACATTACATGTAGTCATTTGACTCATTGCTATTTGGCTCTGCTATGTGTAAATGTGTAAATGCAAAGCCACATTATTAAACTTTGACAAACAGTCGGTAAGAAAATCAATACGTCCACAGTGTACACTAGGCTCCATCCTACTCCTTCGTCTCTATTCATAGTAAACTGGATTTTGCCTTTAAGCCAAAAGCTTTGTTGACTCACTTTAATCACACTTACCTGTCCCGACGCATATATCTTTGCACAAGCGACCAAGACACTGATCTGCCACAGATCCTAATCTAGATGGCTCTAACTAGCTTGGCCCTCTTTCCATCTGCATTGTCCCGAGTTAAAACAGAGCAGTTGTAATGACGCCTCTCAATCTCTGTGCGCTTTTCAGGCGTAGAAAGAGCGGGTTGTCCCACTCTCTCACAATAGAAAGCATGTCAGCCAGGGCTATCGCTTCGCCAAGATCCTTTCTGACTTAAACTGCATTGGATTTTTTGTTCCACGACAGAGCGTATATCAAGCGCGCCTTTGTGGCCCTGCTACAGCCTGTAATGAATGCATGGCTAAAATAGCTAAGTGGCGGCAGTGGTTCGTTAAGGGAGGGGATGGAGGGAGCAGGGTAAGAGGTGGAGGAGGGTGGGAGCAAGGTGGTGGTGGTGGTGGTGGGGGGGGGACATTGGAGCGTGCTCAGAGTGAGAATCAGCCTGCATAAGTAGAGAGAGGGGGAGAAAGAAAGGTGAAGACGGAAGGCAGGTCTGCTGCGGTTTGGCAGCCACTGCGTACGGATCATGACATCATTCCCTGACAAAACGAGAGTGACGTCTTCTCCGCTTAAATGTCGTTCAGTCTGGAGAAAAGAAATAAAATTCCAAAAAGAGTTCACTTAAAAACCCGCACGTGTTAAATTGTTTCATTTAACTTCCGCGGTGCCCTTCATTCTCTTAATCCAATCTCAGTTGAGGAGCCGAAGCTTTTCCCTTCATTTCTCTCTGTCCGTGCGGCCCCCCCCCCCCCCCATCTATCACCCTTTGTTCTGCTTTGCCAAGAAGTGTAGCGACAGAATATGTGCAGGAGTTTTTATACCCTTATGTCAGTTTATGAGCAGATAATTACAGATATTGGCTGTCTCAAGCATCTTTGGACACTACTTCCATTAGATACATCCGCGCACATAAAACCACATACAGCAACGTTGGCTCAGATGAGATGTTTTCTAATCTCATTACAGTTATTGATGGTGTGTTACTGTGGTGAGGACAGGTCCGAGGGGCAGTTACAGCTGGTTAGACGCCTCATACCCATGAAACCTGAGGAGGTCTGTTTGCTGATCCTCTGGATATCTATTTGGTGAAATTACTTAATAAAGTGGTTCATTAAGGACACTTACGGTGTCATCCTTTTTACATTACTGTGAAGAATTTCACCTCTGTAATGCCTAAAAATAGGCAAAGTCCCCAAGAGGCCGGTAAGGTTATTTTAATGGAGAATACAAAGCCTGGTTTTTTCTTAAAAAGCTCATTAAAACTAAAAAACCCTGTTTACATGTTGTGGTGGTCTACAAGGAAAGGAAGGGAGGGGAGAGTGTGAGGGAGGAAGAGAGCATATAATTAAATATATCATCTAAATAGGTATTGATCGTCTTAAGGGTGTTGCCGTTAGATTAAAAGGTTAAGTAATAAAACCGCTTTGGGGATTAAATCATTGTGAGGTAAAATCAAGAGCGTCGGAAGATAAACACTGCAATAATCAGAAAGTATGAACGCTGCAGACTCGCTTGGTGATGGCCTACGGAGACATTACAGATCCCGTCCAGATACATTTAAGGACTGTAACCAAAACTGGCTCTTTAAACAAAATCCACCGGACAGTTTAGGTTGGATGAAATGTGGACACAAGGTCAAGCAGGTGCCCCAGCTGAGTATTAACATGTGGAGATAATGTCAAAGTAGCGTTAAAGATACCATCATCACAGGCCACAGTAACCCTGAGAGGGCTGCCCACTGATAAAGAAAAAGTTTGCCGCCGCACGCTACGGTAGCCACAGTACGACGCCTGAGCCGAGCGGCCGAGCAAGGTCAGGAAGCGTTTTTATCCACCAGACGTGTTTTATCTTCAGGGAGAGTAAGGGAGTGAGGAAGTGGCTGAGCAGAGGATAAAGGGTCCTGCTACGCTCCTGTCTCCTGCTCTGATCAACCAATCAGGCGCGGGAATAATGCTGAGTCAGCCGCCGGGTGCTGCTCACGTCCGAATGCAGGGGGAGGCGGGGTCAGTGGTGGAGGAAGAGCCAGCCAGCCGGTGTCTGCAGTGGACTGCAGCAGCATTAGCATCGCTAACCTCATGACAAGTGGCCTTGCTGGGGAGAGGCGGCCGGACCGCCAGCCCAGTACATAGTCTCAAAGCCTGATCTCTTCTAATGGACTTTGATTTTACACCACTTCTGCAATGCTCATCACAATCCCATAGATATTAGATCCACCTTTAATGGCTGTGCTCAGTTTGATATATACATCCCACTTTTCCCTCTGCCTCTAGTCAGTGGGTAATTAGCAGGAATAAATACAGCCAGCCACAGAAGATAAAGTTTACAGCCTGACCACAGGTCAACTTGTTTCATTAGTGTGCCTTGCATTAAGCTAATTACCAACTGGCAACCAACTTCCTCAGCCATGCGCTGAGGCCTTCATTAAGACGGTTTGTCTAAATCCGATTCTTTCATATGCTGCATTACGGACGATTATTGCTGTTTTAAGTGCATTTTAATGTTACACAGCGGGCTCAGGGGTTTGACGTGAGAGGAAGTGACGCTCTCAGAGGGGCCTCGCCCCCTCCCACGCCCCGTGGCCTGACAGTCAGTAAGTCGGCCTCTGAGAGCCACTTGTCCTGATAAGGAGAGAGAGACCTGAGAGGGAGACCAGTGGGTGATGGGAGTGGCGGCGTGCGGCCCCGGTGTCAGGCCACACGTCTGATATGAAAATATCACGGTGAGCAAGAGTGACTGGTTTCAGAGTGTCACTCCTCCTGCGGGGGCCATGCACAGTGTTGCGCCTGGCAGCTGCTCTGCAACACCGCCGTCTCCCCGGGGAGGCCTCACACCCCCACTGACCTTCGCAGTATGACTCCCTGACTGTCTTTACCACTACGTCTCTGCCTCTCTCTCTGCCGGCATCCAGCTGTCCCTAACCCCCCACCGGCTTCAGTATAAGGGCAGGAATGCAGCGGGCAGCACAGTCCCAGAATAGACAAGTAGCCAGCCTATCTCCAACCATGCAGTCAGCCTGATAGAGGGCACCTACAGAAGCAGCCACACTCATGTCGTGCAGGCACATGCAGCACCCCGACCCACATACGGTCCACTCCCCAGAGCTCTCCGCTGTATAAACTTATGAATGCACCTTTACACCTTCACTCCTTGTCGTTTTGATCTTAACAGAGCCGCCACGCGGTTTAACGTTGAACGAGCACTCGTCGGTGAAGCTTTTCAGCAGCCATCTGAGCGAGGTTAATGATAAAACGCTGCGGGGGTAATGATTCTGCTTGATGTCGGATCTGAGTGGAGGTGCGCAGGGTGAAGGAGGGTTGCCCGTTTGATGAGTGTGTGGCCCGCAGATTGCCGGAGTAAAGCGCAGGCGGCGTGGCAAAGGGATTCTCTCCCTAATCTACTGACAATCCTGCTACGAAAAGGATTTCATGCGCTTTCTCCTCTGAAGTTACCGTTCGCGCCTGAACACACACACACACACACACACACACTCGCTCTGTCCGTCTGTCCAATGTGGACATTCATAGATCATTGCACAAACATGGCACATTCACACCTCGGAGATCAGAAATAGAGCATCCATGCTGCTTATAGACACACACACTGCAGTGCTGCATGTTGCAGATGTAGAATAACAGCAGCTCTGGGACAGGTAGAGAATTCAGGCCACGCGAGCTGGTCCTCTCCTTCTCCGTGTACTACTTCCTCCCCTCTCTTTCCAGCCTCCTTTCTTTTCCTCTCCGTTTTTTTTTCTCAGTCAAGGATGCATCCCCCTCATCAATTTGCCGGTCTCTTGGGTGACAAGTTTATTAAACACAGGAGAGAGACACAGAGAGAGATGGAGGGAGGGGGAAGGAAGGAAGGAGTGAACAGGCGCCGTCTTGCTCCTTAGCTCCTTGAATGCGTTGCCAGTGTTTAAGCATTTCTTTTTGTTTTAATGTGATCTGTGTGCAGTGAGGCTGATGTATTTGTTGCTCAGAGAGGGGTGGACGGCTCTTTCTCTCACACACACACACACTCCTCTTTTGCTATCGGCTGCTAAATACGGGCGTAACAGTCACGAAGGCAGTTTTGGAAGTGTTACATTTCGGTGAAAGAAAAAGACCAGGGCCAGCAGTGTGTAAGTCTGTCTGTCACACTCACTCACAACTAAGATCTCTTGTTCCTACTTGATAATTAAAAATGGGGCATAATTCACTCTCCTTTTATGGAGACAAAAATGTGTGTTTGCCACGTGGTGTACAGCCGGTTTAGCAGAGTTTTGTCACTGAAGACAGCTTCCTGCTGTGGCCAGAAACAACACCGATGTCGAGTTCAGTGAGACTGAATCCAAACCGTAATGCTGCGCATCATAGAGACCAAAGAAATGAGCCGAAGGCCCCTAAAGTGCTCTGTAGCGCTGAGACGAACTGCAGATTTAATTCTCTGTGGGGGTCGTCACTGCAAGGGACCGTTTTCACATCACATGCAGGCATTTGATTATTATATTATTACTATTATATTAATATAAGCTCTTTAATGCAAACTGTAGTAAACTATAAAGGAAGACATGAATTCTGAGAAAATATCAATAGCTTGGATTGCAGGGCCAAGACTCTGCTTTAACAGTTGATTTGCTAACGATTAAATGATTAGCTTGGCTAATTGAACCAGGAAATGAGTGAGCTGCTCCAAGGACAAGCGGCGCCGCGCGGCTAGCAGGAAGACTGCTGAGCACGCCGCCCCGTGTGCCGCCACGCTCCGGCAGGCGGCACGGGCCAAAAAGCCTGAAATACAAGCCAGAGCAGGAAGAGCAGCGGCCAGAGAGCGGCTGAAACGGAGAGAGAGCAAGTGTGTGAGCATCAGTATGTGTGTGAGAAAGAGAGAGAGAGAGATGTTCCACGTAGCGCTAGAGGTCAATGAGAGTTAATTTTCCTGCTGTCCTATCCACTGGCTTCATTAGCAGTATTGGCAGTTAGGTGATGAATTCATTGTTTTGTCAAGTTTGTCTGCAGCCATCGTTTATTCCCCCTCCTCTGTTATCTCTTAGGGCCCTGCTCCCCGCTCGTCTCAGCTCTTTTTCATCAGCCACGTTGCACGTTCGTCTCCTTTCTCTGTGTCTCCTTCTCCCTCACACACTCCCTTCTGTTCTCCGTCTTTTTCTTTCCCATCCTCCTTCCTCCTTAAATCCGCTCCTTTGTTGTGTGTTTTAGCTTCTTCTGTGCAGTAACACGCGCTCTTTCAAGGGCAACGTCCCCTCCGATACTCAACGCTTACTACGTTTCAGCGTGTTTTGTGCACAAAATGAGTGCTTATTTGATGCTGCACGTGTGTGGACAAGCCCTTTTCTTATCATTCCCTCCTTCTCGCTCTGTCTCTTTCAGGTCCCAGATTTGCCTATTCGCTTCCTCCATCTCCACTCGGTCACCTTTCGGACCAGACTCGCCCCTAAAATGCTTTGCTAAAGCTGGTAAAATGGAACCAAATCAACTGTTCAATGGATTTGGTCCCCTTCAACCAGCTGTAGCTGTGCATTGATCACTCCGAACACACACACACACACACAGGTGCAGATGGGCAAACACATGGACGGGAAAGCGGTGGAAGGACTCAAGCTAATTCAGTGGGAAGCGTTGAAATCTAAAACTGAAGCTGCGTTAGCTTCTCCACAGAAACACTGGACTGAGACGCAGCATGCACCAGTTACTGTGAGCATTTTTCTCTATCACGCAGGTTACCCAAAAGACACTGAAGTCATTTGCTCAATCAGAATAAAACAATCAAGGTAAGTAATTATAGATACTGTATCTTGGTGAATTTGCATTGCCGTTGTGTAATTTTATAATTGCATTGTCCTTTAGAGACGTTCTTATTGTCCTTTGCAGATTTTTGCTCTTGTGTGTGTGTGTGTGTGTGTGTGTGCGCGTAAAACACACAGATGCTGTGCAAGAAAAGCACTTATCTGTGTGCGCATGTGTGTGTCTTTGACTCTTAATGCACATGTCTGATCAATAAAGCCTCATCCTGAAGTTCATATAAACTGCTGAAGTGGTCTTTGCTTCGAAGTGTTGCCTTACTGTTAAACATATACTGTGGTGGTGGGGGTGGAAACGAAGGATGTGCACGCTAAAAATCTCTGTGTTCAAAGTTTTGGGTCAATATAGAGTTAACGTGTCACCGGGTTAACGTTACGCAGTACCAACGGGTTGAGTTGGCCCAACAACAAGCTCAAGGTTGACCTTACTTACACAAATCTATTAGTAGGTTAAGATAATAAAAATGGTGTCACCCTCTGAGGCAGGGGTTTTAAGTGTTTAGGGCGGAATGGGAGTGGGGGTGAAAGCGATGGAAAGCGGAAGGCAGAAATGAAAAAGATAAAAAGGGAGATGAAGTATTAGTAGTAAGAATCTGTTCCCACACTTTCACACAGGGACGCCTGGCGTTCGTGTCCCACTCCTCACCTCCTGCTGCCTTCCTTTTCTCGCCCCTTCATCCTCCGCCTCCTCAGCCGCTGTATTGCCTGCTGTGCGTGGCTCTGGAGGTGTGACAGATGTTTTAATGTGGCTGCGATTCCTTATCACCACTCAGCTGAAAGCTCCATTTGCCTTGGTCCGCCGTGATAGATGAGAGGCCGCGGCTGAGCGGAGCGCAGACGCTATGCTAACGAATGGGAGAGGAGGCATTTCAGAGGCTGAGGAGGTGGAAGGAGGAGGGGGGACACGATGAAGATGACACACACTGCTGGAAATGGTGGATGTGGTCATTTTCTGTTTTTCATGTCCCGGGTGTGATGAGCAAGTGAGTAATTATAGCAGGGGAGGGGTGTGTATGCAATTACACTGGGATGAAACAGTGCTTGTCAAGAGCAGGAGCACTGCTGCAGAGATGGAGAAATCAAGCAGAACATACACGTTACAAATAAACTTGCAAATGAACAAACAAACCGACAGCGATTCTGATTAAACCTCGGTGTGTTTACAACCCGTTAAATCAGTGGGATTATTAAAAATCAGTGGCATTACATCTTCTGGATGTTTCAAGGCAAGTGAAGAGAAAGCAAAACAAGAAAAGGGCAGAAGTGATCCATCAACGCACCGTCCCTGAACCTGTGGACCAGGGGCGCGAAACAGAAACACCATGTCACTTCCCTAAAATGCATCTGAGACAAAAGAAAAAAGTGCCATAGAAGTCTGGATGATTTCTGCAGAAAACACAACATGCTATGTGAACAGGAACATGGGTTTAGAACTGGCAGAGCTACTTCGCTGTGATGTATGAGTATTTCTTACATTGGCCATGGGGTACTCCTGCAATGAGAAAGATCTGGCTTGGAAAGGGTTAACGCCCCTGGTTAGGCGGCTACCTGGAAAACAGGTGTCAGCATGTTCAGATAAACAATTTTTATGCAAAGTTGATGAAGGTTACCTGCTGGGCTCCTCACAGCTCAGTGTTGGGCCCGTTCATGTTTATTCTGAGCAGAAACGAAATTATGTAAGATTTCCAAAAACATTCAGTGTTTCATGATACAAATTCTAAAGAGCTGCTTTGATTTGAACAAACTATGATTTTAAATTGATCATCTTTGCCGACCCAGTAACAAATGCTCAAAGCAATGAAAATGAAAGAAATCTGGAAACTACATGCAGATTATGTCAAAGCAGAAAAGTAAACATCTCTTGTCATACTGTTTAAAATAAAGGACTATATTTATTTTTTTATACACTTTGTAGTGTTCATTTACAAATCCATATAACCTACTGTGTGGAGGTTTGGGGGAAACACACATAAACAAAGAAACCACACTTTTTAGGAAATGACAGGCCCTAACATTCATAGACTTGTTCAAACAGGTCATGTATAAGGTCAAAAAGAAATTACTACTACCTTAAACTACCTTAAAGGTATCCAAGAGAAAAAGTCAAACTCAAAATGATTTGAATGGAATCTGCATGTGTAAGAATCAAAGGACTGATGCGAGACTGTACTTCAGCGGTGCAAAAATTCGTAATTTAACGGACAAACCTGTTAGATATGCAACCAGCAGCTCCCTCAGATCCTCTGCAGCTGGCCTCCCAGTTGTCCCGAGGATTTGAACAGAAAGGCGTGGGGAGTCCGCCTTGGTCTCTGGAACCATCTGGCTGAAGATCCGAGGGACTTTAAAAGACATATCTGTTTAACCTGGCTCTGCCTCTTCATTTGGTCCGTTAGTTTGTAAGTCTTAGTTATTGGTTTTCTGAATAGTTTTCTTGTTTTATTGACTTTTAACTTTTTTTTTACATTTTATTGTTGTAATATTTGGTCTTGCAAAACTCTATCTTCTTCTTGATCGCTCATTTTGTGTGTGTGTGTGCTGTTTTATTGTTGCCCTGTGAAGCACTTTGGGCGGCATGTTTCTATGAAAGGTCATCAAGGAAATCAATAAAGATGAGAGTGGCGTTACTATAGTAGGTGTACTGTAAAATCAGCTGCAGCTTCAGTCAAAAATCTTTGTGTAATTATTTAAAGGATGAAATTTAAAGAATGAATCAATAAAAAAAATCAGGTTATGACAATGACATAAATTAAATTAAAGCTGCAAGCAGCGATGAACGGGCCCTCGCAGACCTGTGCACGTCGGGGTGTGTGCATGTCGGGGCACGTGCACGTCAGGGCACGCGCGCTGCAACTTCGGGCGCTGAGAGCC